>CAUJCB010000388.1:0-25000 GCA_963082715.1 Harpalus rubripes
TTTGAGAAACAGTTTTTACATCACAATTGAGCGTTTCACGGTCTGAAACGACGATTTTGCATGTATCTTTGGAAACATATTCTACTTGTAGTTTTGATGGAACTAGGTTATTTATGCTACAATAACACAAAATACACTGATTTTTAGTGAATACAAGGTTTTGGAGGCACTCCGTGGTGCACTCGCCAGCGCAGCTAGAGTGCCGATTTGAACTATAGAAGTCACTGCAAAACACCTTAAAAACACGTAATTCGCTTAGAAAACGCATTTTCAAGTGATTTGGAGACATGTTTTGAGAAACAGTTTTTACATCACAATTGAGCGTTTCACGGTCTGAAACGACGATTTTGCATGTATCTTTGGAAACATATTCTACTTGTAGTTTTGATGGAACTAGGTTATTTATGCTACAATAACACAAAATACACTGATTTTTAGTGAATACAAGGTTTTGGAGGCACTCCGTGGTGCACTCGCCAGCGCAGCTAGAGTGCCGATTTGAACTATAGAAGTCACTGCAAAACACCTTAAAAACACGTAATTCGCTTAGAAAACGCATTTTCAAGTGATTTGGAGACATGTTTTGAGAAACAGTTTTTACATCATATTTGAGCGTTTCACGGTCTGAAACGACGATTTTGCATGTATCTTTGGAAACAAATTCTACCTGTAGTTTTGATGGAACTAGGTTATTTAGGGTACAATAAGACAAAATACACTGTTTTTTAGTGAATACAACCTTTTGGAGGCACTCCGTGGTGCACTCGCCAGCGCAGCTACAGTGCCGATTTGAACTATAGAAGTCACTGCAAAACACCTTAAAAACACGTAATTCGCTTAGAAAACGCATTTTCAAGTGATTTGGAGACATGTTTTGAGAAACAGTTTTTACATCACAATTGAGCGTTTCACGGTCTGAAACGACGATTTTGCATGTATCTTTGGAAACATATTCTACTTGTAGTTTTGATGGAACTAGGTTATTTATGCTACAATAACACAAAATACACTGATTTTTAGTGAATACAAGGTTTTGGAGGCACTCCGTGGTGCACTCGCCAGCGCAGCTAGAGTGCCGATTTGAACTATAGAAGTCACTGCAAAACACCTTAAAAACACGTAATTCGCTTAGAAAACGCATTTTCAAGTGATTTGGAGACAAGTTTTGAGAAACAGTTTTTACATCATATTTGAGCGTTTCACGGTCTGAAACGACGATTTTGCATGTATCTTTGGAAACATATTCTACCAGTAGTTTTGATGGAACTAGGTTATTTAGGGTACAATAAGACAAAATACACTGTTTTTTAGTGAATACAACCTTTTGGAGGCACTCCGTGGTGCACTCGCCAGCGCAGCTAGAGTGCCGATTTGAACTATAGAAGTCACTGCAAAACACCTCAAAAACACGTAATTCGCTAAGAAAACGCATTTTCAAGTGATTTGGAGACATGTTTTGAGAAACAGTTTTTACATCACAATTGAGCGTTTCACGGTCTGAAACGACGATTTTGCATGTATCTTTGGAAACATATTCTACTTGTAGTTTTGATGGAACTAGGTTATTTATGCTAAAATAACACAAAATACACTGATTTTTAGTGAATACAAGGTTTTGGAGGCACTCCGTGGTGCACTCGCCAGCGCTGCTAGAGTGCCGATTTGAACTATAGAAGTTACTGCAAAACACCTTAAAAACACGTAATTCGCTTAGAAAACGCATTTTCAAGTGATTTGGAGACATGTTTTGAGAAACAGTTTTTACATCATATTTGAGCGTTTCACGGTCTGAAACGACGATTTTGCATGTATCTTTGGAAACATATTCTACCTGTAGTTTTGATGGAACTAGGTTATTTAGGGTACAATAAGACAAAATACACTGTTTTTTAGTGAATACAACCTTTTGGAGGCACTCCGTGGTGCACTCGCCAGCGCAGCTAGAGTGCCGATTTGAACTATAGAAGTCACTGCAAAACACCTTAAAAACACGTAATTCGCTTAGAAAACGCATTTTCAAGTGATTTGGAGACATGTTTTGAGAAACAGTTTTTACATCACAATTGAGCGTTTCACGGTCTGAAACGACGATTTTGCATGTATCTTTGGAAACATATTCTACTTGTAGTTTTGATGGAACTAGGTTATTTATGCTACAATAACACAAAATACACTGATTTTTAGTGAATACAAGGTTTTGGAGGCACTCCGTGGTGCACTCGCCAGCGCAGCTAGAGTGCCGATTTGAACTATAGAAGTCACTGCAAAACACCTTAAAAACACGTAATTCTCTTAGAAAACGCATTTTCAAGTGATTTGGAGACATGTTTTGAGAAACAGTTTATACATCACAATTGAGCGTTTCACGGTCTGAAACGACGATTTTGCATGTATCTTTGGAAACATATTCTACTTGTAGTTTTGATGGAACTAGGTTATTTATGCTACAATAACACAAAATACACTGATTTTTAGTGAATACAAGGTTTTGGAGGCACTCCGTGGTGCACTCGCCAGCGCAGCTAGAGTGCCGATTTGAACTATAGAAGTCACTGCAAAACACCTTAAAAACACGTAATTCGCTTAGAAAACGCAATTTCAAGTGATTTGGAGACATGTTTTGAGAAACAGTTTTTACATCATATTTGAGCGTTTCACGGTCTGAAACGACGATTTTGCATGTATCTTTGGAAACATATTCTACCTGTAGTTTTGATGGAACTAGGTTATTTAGAGTACAATAAGACAAAATACACTGTTTTTTAGTGAATACAACCTTTTGGAGGCACTCCGTGGTGCACTCGCCAGCGCAGCTAGAGTGCCGATTTGAACTATAGAAGTCACTGCAAAACACCTTAAAAACACGTAATTCGCTTAGAAAACGCATTTTCAAGTGATTTGGAGACATGTTTTGAGAAACAGTTTTTACATCACAATTGAGCGTTTCACGGTCTGAAACGACGATTTTGCATGTATCTTTGGAAACATATTCTACTTGTAGTTTTGATGGAACTAGGTTATTTATGCTACAATAAGCCAAAATACACTGATTTTTAGTGAATGCAAGGTTTTGGAGGCACTCCGTGGTGCACTCGCCAGCGCAGCTAGAGTGCCGATTTGAACTATAGAAGTCACTGCAAAACACCTTAAAAACACGTAATTCGCTTAGAAAACGCATTTTCAAGTGATTTGGAGACATGTTTTGAGAAACAGTTTTTACATCATATTTGAGCGTTTCACGGTCTGAAACGACGATTTTGCATGTATCTTTGGAAACATATTCTACCAGTAGTTTTGATGGAACTAGGTTATTTAGGGTACAATAAGACAAAATACACTGTTTTTTAGTGAATACAACCTTTTGGAGGCACTCCGTGGTGCACTCGCCAGCGCAGCTAGAGTGCCGATTTGAACTATAGAAGTCACTGCAAAACACCTTAAAAACACGTAATTCGCTTAGAAAACGCATTTTCAAGTGATTTGGAGACATGTTTTGAGAAACAGTTTTTACATCACAATTGAGCGTTTCACGGTCTGAAACGACGATTTTGCATGTATCTTTGGAAACATATTCTACTTGTAGTTTTGATGGAACTAGGTTATTTATGCTACAATAACACAAAATACACTGATTTTTAGTGAATACAAGGTTTTGGAGGCACTCCGTGGTGCACTCGCCAGCGCAGCTAGAGTGCCGATTTGAACTATAGAAGTCACTGCAAAACACCTTAAAAACACGTAATTCGCTTAGAAAACGCATTTTCAAGTGATTTGGAGACATGTTTTGAGAAACAGTTTTTACATCACAATTGAGCGTTTCACGGTCTGAAACGACGATTTTGCATGTATCTTTGGAAACATATTCTACTTGTAGTTTTGATGGAACTAGGTTATTTATGCTACAATAACACAAAATACACTGATTTTTAGTGAATACAAGGTTTTGGAGGCACTCCGTGGTGCACTCGCCAGCGCAGCTAGAGTGCCGATTTGAACTATAGAAGTCACTGCAAAACACCTTAAAAACACGTAATTCGCTTAGAAAACGCATTTTCAAGTGATTTGGAGACATGTTTTGAGAAACAGTTTTTACATCATATTTGAGCGTTTCACGGTCTGAAACGACGATTTTGCATGTATCTTTGGAAACATATTCTACCTGTAGTTTTGATGGAACTAGGTTATTTAGGGTACAATAAGACAAAATACACTGTTTTTTAGTGAATACAACCTTTTGGAGGCACTCCGTGGTGCACTCGCCAGCGCAGCTAGAGTGCCGATTTGAACTATAGAAGTTACTGCAAAACACCTTAAAAACACGTAATTCGCTTAGAAAACGCATTTTCAAGTGATTTGGAGACATGTTTTGAGAAACAGTTTTTACATCATATTTGAGCGTTTCACGGTCTGAAACGACGATTTTGCATGTATCTTTGGAAACATATTCTACCTGTAGTTTTGATGGAACTAGGTTATTTAGGGTACAATAAGACAAAATACACTGTTTTTTAGTGAATACAACCTTTTGGAGGCACTCCGTGGTGCACTCGCCAGCGCAGCTAGAGTGCCGATTTGAACTATAGAAGTCACTGCAAAACACCTTAAAAACACGTAATTCGCTTAGAAAACGCATTTTCAAGTGATTTGGAGACATGTTTTGAGAAACAGTTTTTACATCACAATTGAGCGTTTCACGGTCTGAAACGACGATTTTGCATGTATCTTTGGAAACATATTCTACTTGTAGTTTTGATGGAACTAGGTTATTTATGCTACAATAACACAAAATACACTGATTTTTAGTGAATACAAGGTTTTGGAGGCACTCCGTGGTGCACTCGCCAGCGCAGCTAGAGTGCCGATTTGAACTATAGAAGTCACTGCAAAACACCTTAAAAACACGTAATTCTCTTAGAAAACGCATTTTCAAGTGATTTGGAGACATGTTTTGAGAAACAGTTTTTACATCACAATTGAGCGTTTCACGGTCTGATACGACGATTTTGCATGTATCTTTGGAAACATATTCTACTTGTAGTTTTGATGGAACTAGGTTATTTATGCTACAATAACACAAAATACACTGATTTTTAGTGAATACAAGGTTTTGGAGGCACTCCGTGGTGCACTCGCCAGCGCAGCTAGAGTGCCGATTTGAACTATAGAAGTCACTGCAAAACACCTTAAAAACACGTAATTCGCTTAGAAAACGCAATTTCAAGTGATTTGGAGACATGTTTTGAGAAACAGTTTTTACATCATATTTGAGCGTTTCACGGTCTGAAACGACGATTTTGCATGTATCTTTGGAAACATATTCTACCTGTAGTTTTGATGGAACTAGGTTATTTAGAGTACAATAAGACAAAATACACTGTTTTTTAGTGAATACAACCTTTTGGAGGCACTCCGTGGTGCACTCGCCAGCGCAGCTAGAGTGCCGATTTGAACTATAGAAGTCACTGCAAAACACCTTAAAAACACGTAATTCGCTTAGAAAACGCATTTTCAAGTGATTTGGAGACATGTTTTGAGAAACAGTTTTTACATCACAATTGAGCGTTTCACGGTCTGAAACGACGATTTTGCATGTATCTTTGGAAACATATTCTACTTGTAGTTTTGATGGAACTAGGTTATTTATGCTACAATAACACAAAATACACTGATTTTTAGTGAATACAAGGTTTTGGAGGCACTCCGTGGTGCACTCGCCAGCGCAGCTAGAGTGCCGATTTGAACTATAGAAGTTACTGCAAAACACCTTAAAAACACGTAATTCGCTTAGAAAACGCATTTTCAAGTGATTTGGAGACATGTTTTGAGAAACAGTTTTTACATCATATTTGAGCGTTTCACGATCTGAAACGACGATTTTGCATGTATCTTTGGAAACATATTCTACCTGTAGTTATGATGGAACTAGGTTATTTAGGGTACAATAAGACAAAATACACTGTTTTTTAGTGAATACAACCTTTTGGAGGCACTCCGTGGTGCACTCGCCAGCGCAGCTAGAGTGCCGATTTGAACTATAGAAGTCACTGCAAAACACCTTAAAAACACGTAATTCGCTTAGAAAACGCATTTTCAAGTGATTTGGAGACATGTTTTGAGAAACAGTTTTTACATCACAATTGAGCGTTTCACGGTCTGAAACGACGATTTTGCATGTATCTTTGGAAACATATTCTACTTGTAGTTTTGATGGAACTAGGTTATTTATGCTACAATAAGCCAAAATACACTGATTTTTAGTGAATGCAAGGTTTTGGAGGCACTCCGTGGTGCACTCGCCAGCGCAGCTAGAGTGCCGATTTGAACTATAGAAGTCACTGCAAAACACCTTAAAAACACGTAATTCGCTTAGAAAACGCATTTTCAAGTGATTTGGAGACATGTTTTGAGAAACAGTTTTTACATCATATTTGAGCGTTTCACGGTCTGAAACGACGATTTTGCATGTATCTTTGGAAACATATTCTACCAGTAGTTTTGATGGAACTAGGTTATTTAGGGTACAATAAGACAAAATACACTGTTTTTTAGTGAATACAACCTTTTGGAGGCACTCCGTGGTGCACTCGCCAGCGCAGCTAGAGTGCCGATTTGAACTATAGAAGTCACTGCAAAACACCTTAAAAACACGTAATTCGCTTAGAAAACGCATTTTCAAGTGATTTGGAGACATGTTTTGAGAAACAGTTTTTACATCACAATTGAGCGTTTCACGGTCTGAAACGACGATTTTGCATGTATCTTTGGAAACATATTCTACTTGTAGTTTTGATGGAACTAGGTTATTTATGCTACAATAACACAAAATACACTGATTTTTAGTGAATACAAGGTTTTGGAGGCACTCCGTGGTGCACTCGCCAGCGCAGCTAGAGTGCCGATTTGAACTATAGAAGTCACTGCAAAACACCTTAAAAACACGTAATTCGCTTAGAAAACGCATTTTCAAGTGATTTGGAGACATGTTTTGAGAAACAGTTTTTACATCACAATTGAGCGTTTCACGGTCTGAAACGACGATTTTGCATGTATCTTTGGAAACATATTCTACTTGTAGTTTTGATGGAACTAGGTTATTTATGCTACAATAACACAAAATACACTGATTTTTAGTGAATACAAGGTTTTGGAGGCACTCCGTGGTGCACTCGCCAGCGCAGCTAGAGTGCCGATTTGAACTATAGAAGTCACTGCAAAACACCTTAAAAACACGTAATTCGCTTAGAAAACGCATTTTCAAGTGATTTGGAGACATGTTTTGAGAAACAGTTTTTACATCATATTTGAGCGTTTCACGGTCTGAAACGACGATTTTGCATGTATCTTTGGAAACATATTCTACCTGTAGTTTTGATGGAACTAGGTTATTTAGGGTACAATAAGACAAAATACACTGTTTTTTAGTGAATACAACCTTTTGGAGGCACTCCGTGGTGCACTCGCCAGCGCAGCTAGAGTGCCGATTTGAACTATAGAAGTCACTGCAAAACACCTTAAAAACACGTAATTCGCTTAGAAAACGCATTTTCAAGTGATTTGGAGACATGTTTTAAGAAACAGTTTTTACATCACAATTGAGCGTTTCACGGTCTGAAACGACGATTTTGCATGTATCTTTGGAAACATATTCTACTTGTAGTTTTGATGGAACTAGGTTATTTATGCTACAATAACACAAAATACACTGATTTTTAGTGAATACAAGGTTTTGGAGGCACTCCGTGGTGCACTCGCCAGCGCAGCTAGAGTGCCGATTTGAACTATAGAAGTCACTGCAAAACACCTTAAAAACACGTAATTCGCTTAGAAAACGCATTTTCAAGTGATTTGGAGACATGTTTTGAGAAACAGTTTTTACATCACAATTGAGCGTTTCACGGTCTGAAACGACGATTTTGCATGTATCTTTGGAAACATATTCTACTTGTAGTTTTGATGGAACTAGGTTATTTATGCTACAATAACACAAAATACACTGATTTTTAGTGAATACAAGGTTTTGGAGGCACTCCGTGGTGCACTCGCCAGCGCAGCTAGAGTGCCGATTTGAACTATAGAAGTCACTGCAAAACACCTTAAAAACACGTAATTCGCTTAGAAAACGCATTTTCAAGTGATTTGGAGACATGTTTTGAGAAACAGTTTTTACATCACAATTGAGCGTTTCACGGTCTGAAACGACAATTTTGCATGTATCTTTGGAAACATATTCTACTTGTAGTTTTGATGGAACTAGGTTATTTATGCTACAATAACACAAAATACACTGATTTTTAGTGAATACAAGGTTTTGAAGGCACTCCGTGGTGCACTCGCCAGCGCAGCTAGAGTGCCGATTTGAACTATAGAAGTTACTGCAAAACACCTTAAAAACACGTAATTCGCTTAGAAAACGCATTTTCAATTGATTTGGAGACATGTTTTGAGAAACAGTTTTTACATCATATTTGAGCGTTTCACGGTCTGAAACGACGATTTTGCATGTATCTTTGGAAACATATTCTACCTGTAGTTTTGATGGAACTAGGTTATTTAGGGTACAATAAGACAAAATACACTGTTTTTTAGTGAATACAACCTTTTGGAGGCACTCCGTGGTGCACTCGCCAGCGCAGCTAGAGTGCCGATTTGAACTATAGAAGTCACTGCAAAACACCTTAAAAACACGTAATTCGCTTAGAAAACGCATTTTCAAGTGATTTGGAGACATGTTTTGAGAAACAGTTTTTATATCATATTTGAGCGTTTCACGGTCTGAAACGGCTATTTTGCATGTATCTTTGGAAACATATTCTACCTGTAGTTTCGATGGAACTTAGTTATTTATGCTACAATAAGCCAAAATACACTGATTTTTAGAGAATATATGGTTTTGGAGGCACTCCGTGGTGCACTCGCCAGCGCAGCTAGAGTGCCGATTTGAACTATAGAAGTCACTGCAAAACACCTTAAAAACACGTAATTCGCTTAGAAAACGCATTTTCAAGTGATTTGGAGACATGTTTTGAGAAACTGTTTTTACATCATATTTGAGCGTTTCACGGTCTGAAACGACGATTTTGCATGTATCTTTGGAAACATATTCTACCAGTAGTTTTGATGGAACTAGGTTATTTAGGGTACAATAAGACAAAATACACTGTTTTTTAGTGAATACAACCTTTTGGAGGCACTCCGTGGTGCACTCGCCAGCGCAGCTAGAGTGCCGATTTGAACTATAGAAGTCACTGCAAAACACCTTAAAAACACGTAATTCGCTTAGAAAACGCATTTTCAAGTGATTTGGAGACATGTTTTGAGAAACAGTTTTTACATCACAATTGAGCGTTTCACGGTCTGAAACGACGATTTTGCATGTATCTTTGCAAACATATTCTACTTGTAGGTTTGATGGAACTAGGTTATTTATGCTACAATAACACAAAATACACTGATTTTTAGTGAATACAAGGTTTTGGAGGCACTCCGTGGTGCACTCGCCAGCGCAGCTAGAGTGCCGATTTGAACTATAGAAGTCACTGCAAAACACCTTAAAAACACGTAATTCGCTTAGAAAACGCATTTTCAAGTGATTTGGAGACATGTTTTGAGAAACAGTTTTTACATCACAATTGAGCGTTTCACGGTCTGAAACGACGATTTTACATGTATCTTTGGAAACATATTCTACTTGTAGTTTTGATGGAACTAGGTTATTTATGCTACAATAACACAAAATACACTGATTTTTAGTGAATACAACCTTTTGGAGGCACTCCGTGGTGCACTCGCCAGCGCAGCTAGAGTGCCGATTTGAACTATAGAAGTCACTGCAAAACACCTTAAAAACACGTAATTCGCTTAGAAAACGCATTTTCAAGTGATTTGGAGACATGTTTTGAGAAACAGTTTTTACATCATATTTGAGCGTTTCACGGTCTGAAACGGCTATTTTGCATGTATCTTTGGAAACATATTCTACCTGTAGTTTCGATGGAACTAGGTTATTTATGCTACAATAAGCCAAAATACACTGATTTTTAGAGAATATATGGTTTTGGAGGCACTCCGTGGTGCACTCGCCAGCGCAGCTAGAGTGCCGATTTGAACTATAGAAGTCACTGCAAAACACCTTAAAAACACGTAATTCGCTTAGAAAACGCATTTTCAAGTGATTTGGAGACATGTTTTGAGAAACAGTTTTTACATCATATTTGAGCGTTTCACGGTCTGAAACGACGATTTTGCATGTATCTTTGGAAACATATTCTACCAGTAGTTTTGATGGAACTAGGTTATTTAGGGTACAATAGGACAAAATACACTGTTTTTTAGTGAATACAACCTTTTGGAGGCACTCCGTGGTGCACTCGCCAGCGCAGCTAGAGTGCCGATTTGAACTATAGAAGTCACTGCAAAACACCTTAAAAACACGTAATTCGCTTAGAAAACGCATTTTCAAGTGATTTGGAGACATGTTTTGAGAAACCGTTTTTATATCACAATTGAGCGTTTCACGGTCTGAAACGACGATTTTGCATGTATCTTTGGAAACATATTCTACTTGTAGTTTTGATGGAACTAGGATATTTATGCTACAATAACACAAAATACACTGATTTTTAGTGAATACAAGGTTTTGGAGGCACTCCGTGGTGCACTCGCCAGCGCAGCTAGAGTGCCGATTTGAACTATGGAAGTCACTGCAAAACACCTTAAAAACACGTAATTCGCTTAGAAAACGCATTTTCAAGTGATTTGGAGACATGTTTTGAGAAACAGTTTTTACATCACAATTGAGCGTTTCACGGTCTGAAACGACGATTTTGCATGTATCTTTGGAAACATATTCTACTTGTAGTTTTGATGGAACTAGGTTATTTATGCTACAATAACACAAAATACACTGATTTTTAGTGAATACAAGGTTTTGGAGGCACTCCGTGGTGCACTCGCCAGCGCAGCTAGAGTGCCGATTTGAACTATAGAAGTTACTGCAAAACACCTTAAAAACACGTAATTCGCTTAGAAAACGCATTTTCAAGTGATTTGGAGACATGTTTTGAGAAACAGTTTTTACATCATATTTGAGCGTTTCACGGTCTGAAACGACGATTTTGCATGTATCTTTGGAAACATATTCTACCTGTAGTTTTGATGGAACTAGGTTATTTAGGGTACAATAAGACAAAATACACTGTTTTTTAGTGAATACAACCTTTTGGAGGCACTCCGTGGTGCACTCGCCAGCGCAGCTAGAGTGCCGATTTGAACTATAGAAGTCACTGCAAAACACCTTAAAAACACGTAATTCGCTTAGAAAACGCATTTTCAAGTGATTTGGAGACATGTTTTGAGAAACAGTTTTTATATCATATTTGAGCGTTTCACGGTCTGAAACGGCTATTTTGCATGTATCTTTGGAAACATATTCTACCTGTAGTTTCGATGGAACTAGATTATTTATGCTACAATAAGCCAAAATACACTGATTTTTAGAGAATATATGGTTTTGGAGGCACTCCGTGGTGCACTCGCCAGCGCAGCTAGAGTGCCGATTTGAACTATAGAAGTCACTGCAAAACACCTTAAAAACACGTAATTCGCTTAGAAAACGCATTTTCAAGTGATTTGGAGACATGTTTTGAGAAACAGTTTTTACATCATATTTGAGCGTTTCACGGTCTGAAACGACGATTTTGCATGTATCTTTGGAAACATATTCTACTTGTAGTTTTGATGGAACTAGGTTATTTATGCTACAATAACACAAAATACACTGATTTTTAGTGAATACAAGGTTTTGGAGGCACTCCGTGGTGCACTCGCCAGCGCAGCTAGAGTGCCGATTTGAACTATAGAAGTTACTGCAAAACACCTTAAAAACACGTAATTCGCTTAGAAAACGCATTTTTAAGTGATTTGGAGACATGTTTTGAGAAACAGTTTTTACATCATATTTGAGCGTTTCACGGTCTGAAACGGCTATTTTGCATGTATCTTTGGAAACATATTCTACCTGTAGTTTCGATGGAACTAGGTTATTTATGCTACAATAAGCCAAAATACACTGATTTTTAGAGAATATATGGTTTTGGAGGCACTCCGTGGTGCACTCGCCAGCGCAGCTAGAGTGCCGATTTGAACTATAGAAGTTACTGCAAAACACCTTAAAAACACGTAATTTGCTTAGAAAACGCATTTTCAAGTGATTTGGAGACATGTTTTGAGAAACAGTTTTTACATCATATTTGAGCGTTTCACGGTCTGAAACGACGATTTTGCATGTATCTTTGGAAACATATTCTACCTGTAGTTTTGATGGAACTAGGTTATTTAGGGTACAATAAGACAAAATACACTGTTTTTTAGTGAATACAACCTTTTGGAGGCACTCCGTGGTGCACTCGCCAGCGCAGCTAGAGTGCCGATTTGAACTATAGAAGTCACTGCAAAACACCTTAAAAACACGTAATTCGCTTAGAAAACGCATTTTCAAGTGATTTGGAGACATGTTTTGAGAAACAGTTTTTTACATCACAATTGAGCGTTTCACGGTCTGAAACGACGAATTTGCATGTATCTTTGGAAACATATTCTACTTGTAGTTTTGATGGAACTAGGTTATTTATGCTACAATAACACAAAATACACTGATTTTTAGTGAATACAAGGTTTTGGAGGCACTCCGTGGTGCACTCGCCAGCGCAGCTAGAGTGCCGATTTGAACTATAGAAGTCACTGCAAAACACCTTAAAAACACGTAATTCGCTTAGAAAACGCATTTTCAAGTGATTTGGAGACATGTTTTGAGAAACAGTTTTTACATCACAATTGAGCGTTTCACGGTCTGAAACGACGAATTTGCATGTATCTTTGGAAACATATTCTACTTGTAGTTTTGATGGAACTAGGTTATTTATGCTACAATAACACAAAATACACTGATTTTTAGTGAATACAAGGTTTTGGAGGCACTCCGTGGTGCACTCGCCAGCGCAGCTAGAGTGCCGATTTGAACTATAGAAGTTACTGCAAAACACCTTAAAAACACGCAATTCGCTTAGAAAACGCATTTTCAAGTGATTTGGAGACATGTTTTGAGAAACAGTTTTTACATCATATTTGAGCGTTTCACGGTCTGAAACGACGATTTTGCATGTATCTTTAGAAACATATTCTACCTGTAGTTTTGATGGAACTAGGTTATTTAGGGTACAATAAGACAAAATACACTGTTTTTTAGTGAATACAACCTTTTGGAGGCACTCCGTGGTGCACTCGCCAGCGCAGCTAGAGTGCCGATTTGAACTATAGAAGTCACTGCAAAACACCTTAAAAACACGTAATTCGCTTAGAAAACGCATTTTCAAGTGATTTGGAGACATGTTTTGAGAAACAGTTTTTACATCACAACTGAGCGTTTCACGGTCTGAAACGACGATTTTGCATGTATCTTTGGAAACATATTCTACCTGTAGTTTTGATGGAACTAGGTTATTTATGCTACAATAACACAAAATACACTGATTTTTAGAGAATATATGGTTTTGGAGGCACTCCGTGGTGCACTCGCCAGCGCAGCTAGAGTGCCGATTTGAACAAACACGTAATTCGCTTAGAAAACGCATTTTCAAGTGATTTGGAGACATGTTTTGAGAAACAGTTTTTACATCATATTTGAGCGTTTCACGGTCTGAAACGGCTATTTTGCATGTATCTTTGGAAACATATTCTACCTGTAGTTTCGATGGAACTAGGTTATTTATGCTACAATAAGCCAAAATACACTGATTTTTAGAGAATATATGGTTTTGGAGGCACTCCGTGTGTGCACTCCGCCAGCGCAGCTAGAGTGCCGATTTGAACTATAGAAGTCACTGCAAAACACTTAAAAACACGTAATTCGCTTAGAAAACGCATTTTCAAGTGATTTGGAGACATGTTTTGAGAAAACAGTTTTTACATCATATTTGAGCGTTTCACGGTCTGAAACGGCTATTTTGCATGTATCTTTGGAAACATATTCTACTGTAGTTTCGATGGAACTAGGTTATTTATGCTACAATAAGCCAAAAATACACTGATTTTTAGAGAATATATGGTTTTGGAGGCACTCCGTGGTGCACTCGCCAGCGCAGCTAGAGTGCCGATTTGAACTATAGAAGGTCACTGCAAAACACCTTAAAAACACGTAATTCGCTTAGAAAACGCATTTTCAAGTGATTTGGAGACATGTTTTGGAGAAACAGTTTTTACATCACAATTGAGCGTTTCACGGTCTGAAACGACGATTTTGCATGTATCTTTGGAAACATATTCTACTTGTAGTTTTTGATGGGAACTAGGTTATTTATGCTACAATAACACAAAATACACTGATTTTTAGTGAATACAAGGTTTTGGAGGCACTCCGTGGTGCACTCGCCAGCGCAGCTAGAGTGCCGATTTGAACTATAGAAGTCACTGCAAAACACCTTAAAAACACGTAATTCGCTTAGAAAACGCATTTTCAAGTGATTTGGAGACATGTTTTGAGAAAACAGTTTTTATATCTTATTTGAGCGTTTCACGGTCTGAAACGGCTATTTTGCATGTATCTTTGGAAACATATTCTACCTGTAGTTTCGATGGAACTAGATTATTTATGCTACAATAAGCCAAAATACACTGATTTTTAGAGAATATATGGTTTTGGAGGCACTCCGTGGTGCACTCGCCAGCGCAGCTAGAGTGCCGATTTTGAACTATAGAAGTCACTGCAAAACACCTTAAAAACACGTAATTCGCTTAGAAAACGCATTTTCAAGTGATTTGGAGACATGTTTTTGAGAAAACAGTTTTTTACATCACAATTGAGCGTTTCACGGTCTGAAACGACGATTTTGCATGTATCTTTGGAAACATATTCTACTTGTAGTTTTGATGGAACTAGGTTATTTATGCTACAATAACACAAAATACACTGATTTTTAGTGAATACAAGGTTTTGGAGGCACTCCGTGGTGCACTCGCTAGCGCAGCTAGAGTGCCGATTTTGAACTATAGAAGTCACTGCAAAACACCTTAAAAACACGTAATTCGCTTAGAAAACGCATTTTCAAGTGATTTGGAGACATGTTTTGAGAAACAGTTTTTTACATCACAATTGAGCGTTTCACGGTCTGAAACGACGATTTTGCATGTATCTTTGGAAACATATTCTACTTGTAGTTTTGATGGAACTAGGTTATTTATGCTACAATAACACAAAAATACACTGATTTTTAGTGAATACAAGGTTTTGGAGGCACTCCGTGGTGCACTCGCCAGCGCAGCTAGAGTGCCGATTTGAACTATAGAAGTCACTGCAAAACACCTTAAAAAACACGTAATTCGCTTAGAAAATGCATTTTCAAGTGATTTGGAGACATGTTTTGAGAAACAGTTTTTACATCACAATTGAGCGTTTCACGGTCTGAAACGACGATTTTGCATGTATCTTTGGAAACATATTCTACTTGTAGTTTTGATGGAACTAGGTTAGTTTATGCTACAATAACACAAAATACACTGATTTTTAGTGAATACAAGGTTTTGGAGGCACTCCGTGGTGCACTCGCCAGCGCAGCTAGAGTGCCGATTTGAACTATAGAAGTCACTGCAAAACACCTTAAAAACACGTAATTCGCTTAGAAAACGCATTTTCAAGTGATTTGGAGACATGTTTTGAGAAACAGTTTTTACATCACAATTGAGCGTTTCACGGTCTGAAACGACGATTTTGCATGTATCTTTGGAAACATATTCTACTTGTAGTTTTGATGGAACTAGGTTATTTATGCTACAATAACACAAAATACACTGATTTTTTAGTGAATACAAGGTTTTGGAGGCACTCCGTGGTGCACTCGCCAGCGCAGCTAGAGTGCCGATTTGAACTATAGAAGTTACTGCAAAACACCTTAAAAACACGGAATTCGCTTAGAAAACGCATTTTCAAGTGATTTGGAGACATGTTTTGAGAAACAGTTTTTACATCATATTTGAGCGTTTCACGGTCTGAAACGGCTATTTTGCATGTATCTTTGGAAACATATTCTACCTGTAGTTTCGATGGAACTAGGTTATTTATGCTACAATAAGCCAAAATACACTGATTTTTAGAGAATATATGGTTTTGGAGGCACTCCGTGGTGCACTCGCCAGCGCAGCTAGAGTGCCGATTTGAACTATAGAAGTTACTGCAAAACACCTAAAAACACGTAATTCGCTTAGAAAACGCATTTTCAAGTGATTTGGAGACATGTTTTGAGAAACAGTTTTTACATCATATTTGAGCGTTTCACGGTCTGAAACGGCTATTTTGCATGTTATCTTTGGAAACATATTCTACCTGTAGTTTCGATGGAACTAGGTTATTTATGCTACAATAAGCCAAAAATACACTGATTTTTTAGAGAATATATGGTTTTGGAGGCACTCCGTGGTGCACTCGCCAGCGCAGCTAGAGTGCCGATTTGAACTATAGAAGTCACTGCAAAACACCTTAAAAACACGTAATTCGCTTAGAAAACGCATTTTCAAGTGATTTGGAGACATGTTTTGAGAAACAGTTTTTACATCATATTTGAGCGTTTCACGGTCTGAAACGACGATTTTGCATGTATCTTTGGAAACATATTCTACCTGTAGTTTTGATGGAACTAAGTTATTTATGCTACAATAACACAAAATACACTGATTTTTAGTGAATACAAGGTTTTGGAGGCACTCCGTGGGTGCACTCGCCAGCGCAGCTAGAGTGCCGATTTGAACTATAGAAGTTACTGCAAAACACCTTAAAAAACAGGTAATTCGCTTAGAAAACGCATTTTCAAGTGATTTGGAGACATGTTTTGAGAAACAGTTTTTTACATCATATTTGAGCGTTTCACGGTCTGAAACGACG
Organism: Harpalus rubripes; assembly: GCA_963082715.1. Taxonomy (NCBI): domain Eukaryota; kingdom Metazoa; phylum Arthropoda; class Insecta; order Coleoptera; family Carabidae; genus Harpalus; species Harpalus rubripes. The sequence continues at coordinate 16,928 of CAUJCB010000388.1, forward strand.
ATTTTGCATGTATCTTTGGAAACATATTCTACTTGTAGTTTTGATGGAACTAGGTTATTTAGGGTACAATAAGACAAAATACACTGTTTTTTATTGAATACAACCTTTTGGAGGCACTCCGTGGTGCACTCGCCCAGCGCAGCTAGAGTGCCGATTTTGAACTATAGAAGTCACTGCAAAACACCTTAAAAACACGTAATTCGCTTAGAAAACGCATTTTCAAGTAATTTGGAGACATGTTTTGAGAAACAGTTTTTACATCATATTTGAGCGTTTCACGGTCTGAAACGACGATTTTTGCATGTATCTTTGTAAACATATTCTACCAGTAGTTTTGATGGAACTAGGTTATTTAGGGTACAATAAGACAAAATACACTGTTTTTTAGTGAATACAACCTTTTGGAGGCACTCCGTGGTGCACTCGCTAGCGCAGCTAGAGTGCCGATTTGAAACTATAGAAGTCACTGCAAAACACCTTAAAAACACGTAATTCGCTTAGAAAACGCATTTTCAAGTGATTTGGAGACATGTTTTGAGAAACAGTTTTTACATCACAATTGAGCGTTTCACGGTCTGAAACGACGATTTTGCATGTATCTTTGAGAAACATATTCTACTTGTAGTTTTGATGGAACTAGGTTATTTATGCTACAATAACACAAAATACACTGATTTTTAGTGAATACAAGGTTTTGGAGGCACTCCGTGGTGCACTGCCAGCGCAGCTAGAGTGCCGATTTGAACTATAGAAGTCACTGCAAAACACCTTAAAAACACGTAATTCGCTTAGAAAACGCATTTTCAAGTGATTTGGAGACATGTTTTGAGAAACAGTTTTTACATCGCAATTGAGCGTTTCACGGTCTGAAACGACGATTTTGCATGTATCTTTGGAAACATATTCTACTTGTAGTTTTGATGGAACTAGGTTATTTATGCTACAATAACACAAAATACACTGATTTTTTGTGAATACAAGGTTTTGGAGGCACTCCGTGGTGCACTCGCCAGCGCAGCTAGAGTGCCGATTTGAACTATAGAAGTCACTGCAAAACACCTTAAAAACACGTAATTCGCTTAGAAAACGCATTTTCAAGTGATTTGGAGACATGTTTTGAGAAACAGTTTTTACATCATATTTGAGCGTTTCACGGTCTGAAACGGCTATTTTGCATGTATCTTTGGAAACATATTCTACCTGTAGTTTCGATGGAACTAGGTTATTTATGCTACAATAAGCCAAAATACACTGATTTTTAGAGAATATATGGTTTTGAAAGCACTCCGTGGTGCACTCGCCAGCGCAGCTAGAGTGGCGATTTGAACTATAGAAGTCACTGCAAAACACCTTAAAAACACGTAATTCGCTTAGAAAACGCATTTTCAAGTGATTTGGAGACATGTTTTGAGAAACAGTTTTTACATCATATTTGAGCGTTTCACGGTCTGAAACGACGATTTTGCATGTATCTTTGGAAACATATTCTACCAGTAGTTTTGATGGAACTAGGTTATTTAGGGTACAATAAGACAAAATACACTGTTTTTTAGTGAATACAACCTTTTGGAGGCACTCCGTGGTGCACTCGCCAGCGCAGCTAGAGTGCCGATTTGAACTATAGAAGTCACTGCAAAACACCTTAAAAACACGTAATTCGCTTAGAAAACGCATTTTCAAGTGATTTGGAGACATGTTTTGAGAAACAGTTTTTAAATCATATTTGAGCGTTTCACGGTCTGAAACGACGATTTTGCATGTATCTTTGGAAACATATTCTACCTGTAGTTTTGATGGAACTAGGTTATTTATGCTACAATAACACAAAATACACTGATTTTTAGTGAATACAAGGTTTTGGAGGCACTCCGTGGTGCACTCGCCAGCGCAGCTAGAGTGCCGATTTGAACTATAGAAGTCACTGCAAAACACCTTAAAAACACGTAATTCGCTTAGAAAACGCATTTTCAAGTGATTTGGAGACATGTTTTGAGAAACAGTTTTTACATCACAATTGAGCGTTTCACGGTCTGAAACGACGATTTTGCATGTATCTTTGGAAACATATTCTACTTGTAGTTTTGATGGAACTAGGTTATTTATGCTACAATAACACAAAATACACTGATTTTTAGTGAATACAAGGTTTTGGAGGCACTCCGTGGTGCACTCGCCAGCGCAGCTAGAGTGCCGATTTGAACTATAGAAGTCACTGCAAAACACCTTAAAAACACGTAATTCGCTTAGAAAACGCATTTTCAAGTGATTTAGAGACATGTTTTGAGAAACAGTTTTTACATCACAATTGAGCGTTTCACGGTCTGAAACGACGATTTTGCATGTATCTTTGGAAACATATTCTACTTGTAGTTTTGATGGAACTAGGTTATTTATGCTACAATAACACAAAATACACTGATTTTTAGTGAATACAAGGTTTTGGAGGCACTCCGTGGTGCACTCGCCAGCGCAGCTAGAGTGCCGATTTGAACTATAGAAGTCACTGCAAAACACCTTAAAAACACGTAATTCGCTTAGAAAACGCATTTTCAAGTGATTTGGAGACATGTTTTGAGAAACAGTTTTTACATCACAATTGAGCGTTTCACGGTCTGAAACGACGATTTTGCATGTATCTTTGGAAACATATTCTACTTGTAGTTTTGATGGAACAAGGTTATTTATGCTACAATAACACAAAATACACTGATTTTTAGTGAATACAAGGTTTTGGAGGCACTCCGTGGTGCACTCGCCAGCGCAGCTAGAGTGCCGATTTGAACTATAGAAGTTACTGCAAGACACCTTAAAAACACGTAATTCGCTTAGAAAACGCATTTTCAAGTGATTTGGAGACATGTTTTGAGAAACAGTTTTTACATCATATTTGAGCGTTTCACGGTCTGAAACGACGATTTTGCATGTATCTTTGGAAACATATTCTACTTGTAGTTTTGATGGAACTAGGTTATTTAGGGTACAATAAGACAAAATACACTGATTTTTAGAGAATATATGGTTTTGGAGGCACTCCGTGGTGTACTCGCCAGCGCAGCTAGAGTGCCGATTTGAACTATAGAAGTCACTGCAAAACACCTTAAAAACACGTAATTCGCTTAGAAAACGCATTTTCAAGTGATTTGGAGACATGTTTTGAGAAACAGTTTTTACATCACAATTGAGCGTTTCACGGTCTGAAACGACGATTTTGCATGTATCTTTGGAAACATATTCTACCTGTAGTTTTGATGGAACTAGGTTATTTATGCTACAATAAGCCAAAATACACTGATTTTTAGAAAATATATGGTTTTGGAGGCACTCCGTGGTGCACTCGCCAGCGCAGCTAGAGTGCCGATTTGAACTATAGAAGTCACTGCAAAACACCTTAAAAACACGTAATTCGCTTAGAAAACGCATTTTCAAGTGATTTGGAGACATGTTTTGAGAAACAGTTTTTACATCATATTTGAGCGTTTCACGGTCTGAAACGACGATTTTGCATGTATCTTTGGAAACATATTCTACCTGTAGTTTCGATGGAACTAGGTTATTTATGCTACAATAAGCCAAAATACACTGATTTTTAGAGAATATATGGTTTTGGAGGCACTCCGTGGTGCACTCGCCAGCGCAGCTAGAGTGCCGATTTGAACTATAGAAGTCACTGCAAAACACCTTAAAAACACGTAATTCGCTTAGAAAACGCATTTTCAAGTGATTTGGAGACATGTTTTGAGAAACAGTTTTTACATCACAACTGAGCGTTTCACGGTCTGAAACGACGATTTTGCATGTATCTTTGGAAACATATTCTACCTGTAGTTTTGATGGAACTAGGTTATTTATGCTACAATAACACAAAATACACTGATTTTTAGAGAATATATGGTTTTGGAGGCACTCCGTGGTGCACTCGCCAGCGCAGCTAGAGTGCCGATTTGAACTATAGAAGTCACTGCAAAACACCTTAAAAACACGTAATTCGCTTAGAAAACGCATTTTCAAGTGATTTGGAGACATGTTTTGAGAAACAGTTTTTACATCATATTTGAGCGTTTCACGGTCTGAAACGGCTATTTTGCATGTATCTTTGGAAACATATTCTACCTGTAGTTTCGATGGAACTAGGTTATTTATGCTACAATAAGCCAAAATACACTGATTTTTACAGAATATATGGTTTTGGAGGCACTCCGTGGTGCACTCGCCAGCGCAGCTAGAGTGCCGATTTGAACTATAGAAGTCACTGCAAAACACCTTAAAAACACGTAATTCGCTTAGAAAACGCATTTTCAAGTGATTTGGAGACATGTTTTGAGAAACAGTTTTTACATCATATTTGAGCGTTTCACGGTCTGAAACGGCTATTTTGCATGTATCTTTGGAAACATATTCTACCTGTAGTTTCGATGGAACTAGGTTATTTATGCTACAATAAGCCAAAATACACTGATTTTTAGAGAATATATGGTTTTGGAGGCACTCCGTAGTGCACTCGCCAGCGCAGCTAGAGTGCCGATTTGAACTATAGACGTCACTGCAAAACACCTTAAAAACACGTAATTCGCTTAGAAAACGCATTTTCAAGTGATTTGGAGACATGTTTTGAGAAACAGTTTTTACATCACAATTGAGCGTTTCACGGTCTGAAACGACGATTTTGCATGTATCTTTGGAAACATATTCTACTTGTAGTTTTGATGGAACTAGGTTATTTATGCTACAATAACACAAAATACACTGATTTTTAGTGAATACAACCTTTTGGAGGCACTCCGTGGTGCACTCGCCAGCGCAGCTAGAGTGCCGATTTGAACTATAGAAGTCACTGCAAAACACCTTAAAAACACGTAATTCGCTTAGAAAACGCATTTTCAAGTGATTTGGAGACATGTTTTGAGAAACAGTTTTTACATCATATTTGAGCGTTTCACGGTCTGAAACGACGATTTTGCATGTATCTTTGGAAACATATTCTACTTGTAGTTTTGATGGAACTAGGTTATTTAGGGTACAATAAGACAAAATACACTGATTTTTAGAGAATATATGGTTTTGGAGGCACTCCGTGGTGTACTCGCCAGCGCAGCTAGAGTGCCGATTTGAACTATAGAAGTCACTGCAAAACACCTTAAAAACACGTAATTCGCTTAGAAAACGCATTTTCAAGTGATTTGGAGACATGTTTTGAGAAACAGTTTTTACATCACAATTGAGCGTTTCACGGTCTGAAACGACGATTTTGCATGTATCTTTGGAAACATATTCTACCTGTACTTTTGATGGAACTAGGTTATTTATGCTACAATAAGCCAAAATACACTGATTTTTAGAAAATATATGGTTTTGGAGGCACTCCGTGGTGCACTCGCCAGCGCAGCTAGAGTGCCGATTTGAACTATAGAAGTCACTGCAAAACACCTTAAAAACACGTAATTCGCTTAGAAAACGCATTTTCAAGTGATTTGGAGACATGTTTTGAGAAACAGTTTTTACATCATATTTGAGCGTTTCACGGTCTGAAACGACGATTTTGCATGTATCTTTGGAAACATATTCTACCTGTAGTTTCGATGGAACTAGGTTATTTATGCTACAATAAGCCAAAATACACTGATTTTTAGAGAATATATGGTTTTGGAGGCACTCCGTGGTGCACTCGCCAGCGCAGCTAGAGTGCCGATTTGAACTATAGAAGTCACTGCAAAACACCTTAAAAACACGTAATTCGCTTAGAAAACGCATTTTCAAGTGATTTGGAGACATGTTTTGAGAAACAGTTTTTACATCACAACTGAGCGTTTCACGGTCTGAAACGTCGATTTTGCATGTATCTTTGGAAACATATTCTACCTGTAGTTTTGATGGAACTAGGTTATTTATGCTACAATAACACAAAATACACTGATTTTTAGAGAATATATGGTTTTGGAGGCACTCCGTGGTGCACTCGCCAGCGCAGCTAGAGTGCCGATTTGAACTATAGAAGTCACTGCAAAACACCTTAAAAACACGTAATTCGCTTAGAAAACGCATTTTCAAGTGATTTGGAGACATGTTTTGAGAAACAGTTTTTACATCATATTTGAGCGTTTCACGGTCTGAAACGGCTATTTTGCATGTATCTTTGGAAACATATTCTACCTGTAGTTTCGATGGAACTAGGTTATTTATGCTACAATAAGCCAAAATACACTGATTTTTAGAGAATATATGGTTTTGGAGGCACTCCGTGGTGCACTCGCCAGCGCAGCTAGAGTGCCGATTTGAACTATAGAAGTCACTGCAAAACACCTTAAAAACACGTAATTCGCTTAGAAAACGCATTTTCAAGTGATTTGGAGACATGTTTTGAGAAACAGTTTTTACATCATATTTGAGCGTTTCACGGTCTGAAACGGCTATTTTGCATGTATCTTTGGAAACATATTCTACCTGTAGTTTCGATGGAACTAGGTTATTTATGCTACAATAAGCCAAAATACACTGATTTTTAGAGAATATATGGTTTTGGAGGCACTCCGTAGTGCACTCGCCAGCGCAGCTAGAGTGCCGATTTGAACTATAGACGTCACTGCAAAACACCTTAAAAACACGTAATTCGCTTAGAAAACGCATTTTCAAGTGATTTGGAGACATGTTTTGAGAAACAGTTTTTACATCACAATTGAGCGTTTCACGGTCTGAAACGACGATTTTGCATGTATCTTTGGAAACATATTCTACTTGTAGTTTTGATGGAACTAGGTTATTTATGCTACAATAACACAAAATACACTGATTTTTAGTGAATACAACCTTTTGGAGGCACTCCGTGGTGCACTCGCCAGCGCAGCTAGAGTGCCGATTTGAACTATAGAAGTCACTGCAAAACACCTTAAAAACACGTAATTCGCTTAGAAAACGCATTTTCAAGTGATTTGGAGACATGTTTTGAGAAACAGTTTTTACATCATATTTGAGCGTTTCACGGTCTGAAACGACGATTTTGCATGTATCTTTGGAAACATATTCTACTTGTAGTTTTGATGGAACTAGGTTATTTAGGGTACAATAAGACAAAATACACTGATTTTTAGAGAATATATGGTTTTGGAGGCACTCCGTGGTGTACTCGCCAGCGCAGCTAGAGTGCCGATTTGAACTATAGAAGTCACTGCAAAACACCTTAAAAACACGTAATTCGCTTAGAAAACGCATTTTCAAGTGATTTGGAGACATGTTTTGAGAAACAGTTTTTACATCACAATTGAGCGTTTCACGGTCTGAAACGACGATTTTGCATGTATCTTTGGAAACATATTCTACTTGTAGTTTTGATGGAACTAGGTTATTTATGCTACAATAACACAAAATACACTGATTTTTAGTGAATACAAGGTTTTGGAGGCACTCCGTGGTGCACTCGCCAGCGCAGCTAGAGTGCCGATTTGAACTATAGAAGTCACTGCAAAACACCTTAAAAACACGTAATTCGCTTAGAAAACGCATTTTCAAGTGATTTGGAGACATGTTTTGAGAAACAGTTTTTACATCACAATTGAGCGTTTCACGGTCTGAAACGACGATTTTGCATGTATCTTTGGAAACATATTCTACTTGTAGTTTTGATGGAACTAGGTTATTTATGCTACAATAACACAAAATACACTGATTTTTAGTGAATACAAGGTTTTGGAGGCACTCCGTGGTGCACTCGCCAGCGCAGCTAGAGTGCCGATTTGAACTATAGAAGTCACTGCAAAACACATTAAAAACACGTAATTCGCTTAGAAAACGCATTTTCAAGTGATTTGGAGACATGTTTTGAGAAACAGTTTTTACATCACAATTGAGCGTTTCACGGTCTGAAACGACGATTTTGCATGTATCTTTGGAAACATATTCTACTTGTAGTTTTGATGGAACTAAATTATTTATGCTACAATAACACAAAATACACTGATTTTTAGTGAATACAAGGTTTTGGAGGCACTCCGTGGTGCACTCGCCAGCGCAGCTAGAGTGCCGATTTGAACTATAGAAGTTACTGCAAAACACCTTAAAAACACGTAATTCGCTTAGAAAACG
>CAUJCB010000389.1:0-51090 GCA_963082715.1 Harpalus rubripes
AAACAACAGTGTATTTTGTCTTATTGTACCCTAAATAACCTAGTTCCATTGAAACTACAGGTAGAATATGTTTCCAAAGATACATGCAAAATCGTCGTTTCAGACCGTGAAACGCTCAAATATGATGTAAAAACTGTTTCTCAAAACATGTCTCCAAATCACTTGAAAATGCGTTTTCTAAGCGAATTACGTGTTTTTAAGGTGTTTTGCAGTAACTTCTATAACTTCTATAGTTCAAATCGGCACTCTAGCTGCGCTGGCGAGTGCACCACGGAGTGCCTCCAAAAGGTTGTATTCACTAAAAAAACAGTGTATTTTGTCTTATTGTACCCTAAATAACCTAGTTCCATCGAAACTACAGGTACAATATGTTTCCAAAGATACATGCAAAATCGTCGTTTCAGACCGTGAAACGCTCAAATATGATGTAAAAACTTGTTCTCAAAACATGTCTCCAAATCACTTGAAAATGCGTTTTCTAAGCAAATTACGTGTTTTTAAGGTGTTTGCAGTAACTTCTTTAGTTCAAATCGGCACTCTAGCTGCGCTGGCGAGTGCACCACGGAGTGCCTCCAAAAGGTTGTATTTACTAAAAAACAGTGTATTTTGTCTTATTGTACCCTAAATAACCTAGTTCCATCGAAACTACAGGTAGACTATGTTTCCAAAGATACATGCAAAATCGTCGTTTCAGACCGTGAAACGCTCAAATATGATGTAAAAACTGTTTCTCAAAACATGTCTCCAAATCACTTGAAAATGCGTTTTCTAAGCGAATTACGTGTTTTTAAGTTGTTTTGCTGTAACTTCTATAGTTCATATCGGCACTCTAGCTGCGCTGGCGAGTGCACTACGGAGTGCCTCCAAAAGGTTGTATTCACTAGAAAACAGTGTATTTTGTCTTATTGTACCCTAAATAACTTAGTTCCATCGAAACTACAGGTAGAATATGTTTCCAAAGATACATGCAAAATCGTCGTTTCAGACCGTGAAACGCTCAAATATGATGTAAAAACTGTTTCTCAAACATGTCTCCAAATCACTTGAAAATGTGTTTTCTAAGCGAATTACGAGTTTTTTAAGGTGTTTTGCAGTAACTTCTATAACTTCTATAGTTCAAATCGGCACTCTAGCTGCGCTGGCGAGTGCACCACGGAGTGCCTCCAAAAGGTTGTATTCACTAAAAAACAGTGTATTTTGTCTTATTGTACCCTAAATAACCTAGTTCCATCGAAACTACAGGTAGAATATGTTTCCAAAGATACATGCAAAATCGTCGTTTCAGACCGTGAAACGCTCAAATATGATGTAAAAACTTTTACTCAAAACATGTCTCCAAATCACTTGAAAATGCGTTTTCTAAGCGAATTACGTGTTTTTTAAGGGTGTTTTGCAGTAACTTCTATAGTTCAAATCGGCACTCTAGCTGCGCTGGCGAGTGCACCACGGAGTGCCTCCAAAATGTTATATTCACTAAAAAACAGTGTATTTTGTCTTATTGTACCCTAAATAACCTAGTTCCATCGAAACTACAGGTAGAATGTGTTTCCAAAGATACATGCAAAATCGTCGTTTCAGACCGTGAAACGCTCAAATATGATGTAAAACTGTTTCACAAAACATGTCTCCAAATCACTTGAAAATGCGTTTTTTAAGCGAATTACGTGTTTTTAAGGTGTCTTGCAGTAACTTCTATAGTTCAAATCGGCACTCTAGCTGCGCTGGCGAGTGCACCACGGAGTGTCTCCAAAAGGATGTATTCACTAAAAAACAGTGTATTTTTTCTTATTGTACCCTAAATAACCTAGTTCCATCGAAACTACAGGTGTAATATGTTTCGAAAGATACATGCAAAATCGTCGTTTCAGACCGTGAAACGCTCAAATATGATGTAAAACCTGTTTCTCAAAACATGTCTCCAAATCACTTGAAAATGCGTTTTCTAAGCGAATTACGTGTTTTTAAGGTGTTTTGCAGTAACTTCTATTGTTCAAATCGGCACTCTAGCTACGCTGGCGAGTGCACCACGGAGTGCCTCCAAAAGGTTGTATTCACTAAAAACAGTGTATTTTGTCTTATTGTACCCTAAATAACCTAGTTCCATCGAAACTACAGGTAGAATATGTTTCCAAAGATACATGCAAAATCGTCGTTTCAGACCGTGAAACGCTCAAATATGATGTAAAAACTGTTTCTCAAAACATGTCTCCAATCACTTGAAAATGCGTTTTCTAAGCGAATTACGTGTTTTTAAGGTGTTTTGCAGTAACTTCTATAGTTCAAATCGGCACTCTAGCTGCGCTGGCAAGTGCACCACGGAGTGCTTCCAAAAGGTTGTATTCACTAAAAAACAGTGTATTTTGTCTTATTGTACCCTAAATAACCTAGTTCCATCGAAACTACAGGTACAATATGTTTCCAAAGATACATGCAAAATCGTCGTTTCAGACCGTGAAACGCTCAATTATGATGTAAAAACTGTTTCTCAAAACATGTTTTCAAATCACTTGAAAATGCGTTTTCTAAGCGGATTACGTGTTTTTAAGGTGTTTTGCAGTAACTTCTATAGTTCAAATCGGCACTCTAGTTGCGCTGGCGAGTGCACCACGGAGTGCCTCCAAAAGTTTGTATTCACTAAATAACAGTGTATTTTGTCTTATTGTACCCTAAATAACCTAGTTCCATCGAAACTACAGGTAGAATATGTTTCCAAAGATACATGCAAATTCGTCGTTTCAGACCGTGAAACGCTCAAATATGATGTAAAAACTGTTTCTCAAAACATGTCTCCAAATCACTTGAAAATGCGTTTTCTAAGCGAATTACGTGTTTTTAAGGTGTTTTGCAGTAACTTCTATAGTTCAAATCGGCACTCTAGCTGCGCTGGCGAGTGCACCACGGAGTGCCTCCAAAAGGTTGTATTCACTAAACAACAGTGTATTTTGTCTTATTGTACCCTAAATAACCTAGTTCCATTGAAACTACAGGTAGAATATGTTTCCAAAGATACATGCAAAATCGTCGTTTCAGACCGTGAAACGCTCAAATATGATGTAAAAACTGTTTCTCAAAACATGTCTCCAAATCACTTGAAAATGCGTTTTCTAAGCGAATTACGTGTTTTTAAGGTGTTTTGCAGTAACTTCTATAACTTCTATAGTTCAAATCGGCACTCTAGCTGCGCTGGCGAGTGCACCACGGAGTGCCTTCAAAAGGTTGTATTCACTAAAAAACAGTGTATTTTGTCTTATTGTACCCTAAATAACCTAGTTCCATCAAAACTACAAGTACAATATGTTTCCAAATATACATGCAAAATCGTCGTTTCAGACCGTGAAACGCTCAAATATGATGTAAAAACTGTTTCTCAAAACATGTGTCCAAATCACTTGAAAATGCGTTTTCTAAGCAAATTACGTGTTTTTAAGGTGTTTTGCAGTAACTTCTATAGTTCAAATCGGCACTCTAGCTGCGCTGGCGAGTGCACCACGGAGTGCCTCCAAAAGGTTGTATTCACTAAAAAACAGTGTATTTTGTCTTATTGTACCCTAAATAACCTAGTTCCATCGAAACTACAGGTAGAATATGTTTCCAAAGATACATGCAAAATCGTCGTTTCAGACCGAGAAACGCTCAAATATGATGTAAAAACTGTTTCTTAAAACATGTCTCCAAATCACTTGAAAATGTGTTTTCTAAGCGAATTACGTGTTGTTAAGGTGTTTTGCAGTAACTTCTATAACTTCTATAGTTCAAATCGGCACTCTAGCTGCGCTGGCGAGTGCACCACGGAGTGCCTCCAAAAGGTTGTATTCACTAAAAAACAGTGTATTTTGTCTTATTGTACCCTAAATAACCTAGTTCCATCGAAACTACAGGTAGAATGTGTTTCCAAAGATACATGCAAAATCGTCGTTTCAGACCGTGAAACGCTCAAATATGATGTAAAACTGTTTCACAAAACATGTCTCCAAATCACTTGAAAATGCGTTTTTTAAGCGAATTACGTGTTTTTAAGGTGTCTTGCAGTAACTTCTATAGTTCAAATCGGCACTCTAGCTGCGCTGGCGAGTGCACCACGGAGTGTCTCCAAAAGGATGTATTCACTAAAAAACAGTGTATTTTTTCTTATTGTACCCTAAATAACCTAGTTCCATCGAAACTACAGGTGTAATATGTTTCGAAAGATACATGCAAAATCGTCGTTTCAGACCGTGAAACGCTCAAATATGATGTAAAACCTGTTTCTCAAAACATGTCTCCAAATCACTTGAAAATGCGTTTTCTAAGCGAATTACGTGTTTTGAAGGTGTTTTGCAGTAACTTCTATAACTTCTATAGTTCAAATCGGCACTCTAGCTGCGCTGGCGAGTGCACCACGGAGTGCCTTCAAAAGGTTGTATTCACTAAAAGACAGTGTATTTTGCCTTATTGTACCCTAAATAACCTAGTTCCATCAAAACTACAAGTACAATATGTTACCAAATATACATGCAAAATCGTCGTTTCAGACCGTGAAACGCTCAAATATGATGTAAAAACTGTTTCTCAAAACATGTGTCCAAATCACTTGAAAATGCGTTTTCTAAGCAAATTACGTGTTTTTAAGGTGTTTTGCAGTAACTTCTATAGTTCAAATCGGCACTCTAGCTGCGCTGGCGAGTGCACCACGGAGTGCCTCCAAAAGGTTGTATTCACTAAAAAACAGTGTATTTTGTCTTATTGTACCCTAAATAACCTAGTTCCATCGAAACTACAGGTAGAATATGTTTCCAAAGATACATGCAAAATCGTCGTTTCAGACCGAGAAACGCTCAAATATGATGTAAAAACTGTTTCTCAAAACATGTCTCCAAATCACTTGAAAATGTGTTTTCTAAGCGAATTACGTGTTGTTAAGGTGTTTTGCAGTAACTTCTATAACTTCTATAGTTCAAATCGGCACTCTAGCTGCGCTGGCGAGTGCACCACGGAGTGCCTCCAAAAGGTTGTATTCACTAAAAAACAGTGTATTTTGTTTTATTGTACCCTAAATAACCTAGTTCCATCGAAACTACAGGTAGAATATGTTTCCAAAGATACATGCAAAATCGTCGTTTCAGACCGTGAAACGCTCAAATATGATGTAAAAACTGTTTCTCAAAACATGTCTCCAAATCACTTGAAAATGCGTTTTCTAAGCGAATTACGTGTTTTTAAGGTGTTTTGCAGTAACTTCAATAGTTCAAATCGGCACTCTAGCTGCGCTGGCGAGTGCACCACGGAGTGCCTCCAAAATGTTATATTCACCAAAAAACAGTGTATTTTGTCTTATTGTACCCTAAATAACCTAGTTCCATCGAAACTACAGGTAGAATGTGTTTCCAAAGATACATGCAAAATCGTCGTTTCAGACCGTGAAACGCTCAAATATGATGTAAAACTGTTTCTCAAAACATGTCTCCAAATCACTTGAAAATGCGTTTTCTAAGCGAATTACGTGTTTTTAAGGTGTCTTGCACTAACTTCTATAGTTCAAATCGGCACTCTAGCTGCGCTGGCGAGTGCACCACGGAGTGCCTCCAAAAGGTTGTATTCACTAAAAAATAGTATATTTTGTCTTATTGTACCCTAAATAACCTAGTTCCATCGAACCTACAGGTACAATATGTTTCCAAAGATACATGCAAAATCGTCGTTTCAGACCGTGAAACGCTCAAATATGATGTAAAAACTGTTTCTCAAAACATGTCTCCAAATCACTTGAAAATGCGTTTTCTAAGCGAATTACGTGTTTTTAAGGTGTCTTGCACTAACTTCTATAGTTCAAATCGGCACTCTAGCTGCGCTGGCGAGTGCACCACGGAGTGCCTCCAAAAGGTTGTATTCACTAAAAAACAGTGTATTTTGTCTTATTGTACCCTAAATAACCTAGTTCCATCGAAACTACAGGTACAATATGTTTCCAAAGATACATGCAAAATCGTCGTTTCAGACCGTGAAACGCTCAAATATGATGTAAAAACTGTTTCTCAAAACATGTCTCCAAATCACTTGAAAATGCGTTTTCTAAGCGAATTACGTGTTTTTAAGGTGTTTTGCAGTAACTTCTATAGTTCAAATCGGCACTCTAGCTGCGCTGGCGAGTGCACCACGGAGTGCCTCCAAAAGGTTGTATTCACTAAACAACAGTGTATTTTGTCTTATTGTACCCTAAATAACCTAGTTCCATTGAAACTACAGGTAGAATATGTTTCCAAAGATACATGCAAAATCGTCGTTTCAGACCGTGAAACGCTCAAATATGATGTAAAAACTGTTTCTCAAAACATGTCTCCAAATCACTTGAAAATGCGTTTTCTAAGCGAATTACGTGTTTTTAAGGTCTTTTGCAGTAACTTCTATAACTTCTATAGTTCAAATCGGCACTCTAGCTGCGCTGGCGAGTGCACCACGGAGTGCCTCCAAAAGGTTGTTTTCACTAAAAAACAGTGTATTTTGTCTTATTGTACCCTAAATAACCTAGTTCCATCGAAACTACAGGTAGAATATGTTTCCAAAGATACATGCAAAATCGGCGTTTCAGATCGTGAAACGCTCAAATATGATGTAAAAACAGTTTCTCAAAACATGTGCCCAAATCACTTGAAAATGCGTTTTCTAAGCAAATTACGTGTTTTTAAGGTGTTTTGCAGTAACTTCTATAGTTCAAATCGGCACTCTAGCTGCGCTGGCGAGTGCACCACGGAGTGCCTCCAAAAGGTTGTATTCACTAAAAAACAGTGTATTTTGTCTTATTGTACCCTAAATAACCTAGTTCCATCGAAACTACAGGTAGACTATGTTTCCAAAGATACATGCAAAATCGTCGTTTCAGACCGTGAAACGCTCAAATATGATGTAAAAACTGTTTCTCAAAACATGTCTCCAAATCACTTGAAAATGCGTTTTCTAAGCGAATTACGTGTTTTTAAGTTGTTTTGCTGTAACTTCTATAGTTCATATCGCACTCTAGCTGCGCTGGCGAGTGCACCACGGAGTGCCTCCAAAAGGTTGTATTCACTAAAAAACAGTGTATTTTGTCTTATTGTACCCTAAATAACCTAGTTCCATCGAAACTACAGGTAGAATATGTTTCCAAAGATACATGCAAAATCGTCGTTTCAGACCGTGAAACGCTCAAATATGATGTAAAACCTGTTTCTCAAAACATGTCTCCAAATCACTTGAAAATGCGTTTTCTAAGCGAATTACGTGTTTTGAAGGTGTTTTGCAGTAACTTCTATAACTTCTATAGTTCAAATCGGCACTCTAGCTGCGCTGGCGAGTGCACCACGGAGTGCCTTCAAAAGGTTGTATTCACTAAAAGACAGTGTATTTTGCCTTATTGTACCCTAAATAACCTAGTTCCATCAAAACTACAAGTACAATATGTTACCAAATATACATGCAAAATCGTCGTTTCAGACCGTGAAACGCTCAAATATGATGTAAAAACTGTTTCTCAAAACATGTGTCCAAATCTTTTGAAAATGCGTTTTCTAAGCAAATTACGTGTTTTTAAGGTGTTTTGCAGTAACTTCTATAGTTCAAATCGGCACTCTAGCTGCGCTGGCGAGTGCACCACGGAGTGCCTCCAAAAGGTTGTATTCACTAAAAAACAGTGTATTTTGTCTTATTGTACCCTAAATAACCTAGTTCCATCGAAACTACAGGTAGAATATGTTTCCAAAGATACATGCAAAATCGTCGTTTCAGACCGAGAAACGCTCAAATATGATGTAAAAACTGTTTCTCAAAACATGTCTCCAAATCACTTGAAAATGTGTTTTCTAAGCGAATTACGTGTTGTTAAGGTGTTTTGCAGTAACTTCTATAACTTCTATAGTTCAAATCGGCACTCTAGCTGCGCTGGCGAGTGCACCACGGAGTGCCTCCAAAAGGTTGTATTCACTAAAAAACAGTGTATTTTGTCTTATTGTACCCTAAATAACCTAGTTCCATCGAAACTACAGGTAGAATATGTTTCCAAAGATACATGCAAAATCGTCGTTTCAGACCGTGAAACGCTCAAATATGATGTAAAAACTGTTTCTCAAAACATGTCTCCAAATCACTTGAAAATGCGTTTTCTAAGCGAATTACGTGTTTTTAAGGTGTTTTGCAGTAACTTCAATAGTTCAAATCGGCACTCTAGCTGCGCTGGCGAGTGCACCACGGAGTGCCTCCAAAATGTTATATTCACCAAAAAACAGTGTATTTTGTCTTATTGTACCCTAAATAACCTAGTTCCATCGAAACTACAGGTAGAATGTGTTTCCAAAGATACATGCAAAATCGTCGTTTCAGACCGTGAAACGCTCAAATATGATGTAAAACTGTTTCTCAAAACATGTCTCCAAATCACTTGAAAATGCGTTTTCTAAGCGAATTACGTGTTTTTAAGGTGTCTTGCACTAACTTCTATAGTTCAAATCGGCACTCTAGCTGCGCTGGCGAGTGCACCACGGAGTGCCTCCAAAAGGTTGTATTCACTAAAAAATAGTATATTTTGTCTTATTGTACCCTAAATAACCTAGTTCCATCGAACCTACAGGTACAATATGTTTCCAAAGATACATGCAAAATCGTCGTTTCAGACCGTGAAACGCTCAAATATGATGTAAAAACTGTTTCTCAAAACATGTCTCCAAATCACATGAAAATGCGTTTTCTAAGCGAATTACGTGTTTTTAAGGTGTTTTGCAGTAACTTCTATAACTTCTATAGTTCAAATCGGCACTCTAGCTGCGCTGGCGAGTGCACCACGGAGTGCCTCCAAAAGGTTGTATTCACTAAAAAACAGTGTATTTTGACTTATTGTACCCTAAATAACCTAGTTCCATTAAAACTACAGGTAGAATATGTTTCCAAAGATACATGCAAAATCGTCGTTTCAGACCGTGAAACGCTCAAATATGATGCAAAAACTGTTTCTCAAAACATGTCTCCAAATCACTTGAAAATGCGTTTTCTAAGCGAATTACGTGTTTTTAAGTTGTTTTGCAGTAACTTCTATAGTTCAAATCGGCACTCTAGCTGCGCTGGCGAGTGCACCACGGAGTGCCTCCAAAAGGTTGTATTCACTAAAAAACAGTTTTTTTGTCTTATTGTACCCTAAATAACCTAGTTCCATCGAAACTACAGGTAGAATATGTTTCCAAAGTTACATGCAAAATCGTCGTTTCAGACCGTGAAAAGCTCAAATATGATGTAAAAACTGTTTCTCAAAACATGTTTTCAAATCACTTGAAAATGTGTTTTCTAAGCGAATTACGTGTTTTTAAGGTGTTTTGCAGTAACTTCTATAACTTCTATAGTTCAAATCGGCACTCTAGCTGCGCTGGCGAGTGCACCACGGAGTGCCTCCAAAAGGTTGTATTCACTAAAAAACAGTGTATTTTGTCTTATTGTACCTTAAATAACCTAGTTCCATCGAAACTACAGGTAGAATATGTTTCCAAAGATACATGCAAAATCGGCGTTTCAGATCGTGAAACGCTCAAATATGATGTAAAACTGTTTCTCAAAACATGTCTCCAAATCACTTGAAAATGCGTTTTCTAAGCGAATTACGTGTTTTTAAGGTGTTTTGCAGTAACTTCTATAGTTCAAATCGGCACTCTAGCTGCGCTGGCGAGTGCACCACGGAGTGCCTCCAAAAGGTTGTATTCACTAAACAACAGTGTATTTTGTCTTATTGTACCCTAAATAACCTAGTTCCATTGAAACTACAGATAGAATATGTTTCCAAAGATACATGCAAAATCGTCGTTTCAGACCGTGAAACGCTCAAATATGATGTAAAAACTGTTTCTCAAAACATGTCTCCAAATCACTTGAAAATGCGTTTTCTAAGCGAATTACGTGTTTTTAAGGTCTTTTGCAGTAACTTCTATAACTTCTATAGTTCAAATCGGCACTCTAGCTGCGCTGGCGAGTGCACCACGGAGTGCCTCCAAAAGGTTGTTTTCACTAAAAAACAGTGTATTTTGTCTTATTGTACCCTAAATAACCTAGTTCCATCGAAACTACAGGTAGAATATGTTTCCAAAGATACATGCAAAATCGGCGTTTCAGATCGTGAAACGCTCAAATATGATGTAAAAACAGTTTCTCAAAACATGTGCCCAAATCACTTGAAAATGCGTTTTCTAAGCAAATTACGTGTTTTTAAGGTGTTTTGCAGTAACTTCTATAGTTCAAATCGGCACTCTAGCTGCGCTGGCGAGTGCACCACGGAGTGCCTCCAAAAGGTTGTATTCACTAAAAAACAGTGTATTTTGTCTTATTGTACCCTAAATAACCTAGTTCCATCGAAACTACAGGTAGACTATGTTTCCAAAGATACATGCAAAATCGTCGTTTCAGACCGTGAAACGCTCAATATGATGTAAAAACTGTTTCTCAAAACATGTCTCCAAATCACTTGAAAATGCGTTTTCTAAGCGAATTACGTGTTTTTAAGTTGTTTTGCTGTAACTTCTATAGTTCATATCGGCACTCTAGCTGCGCTGGCGAGTGCACCACGGAGTGCCTCCAAAAGGTTGTATTCACTAAAAAACAGTGTATTTTGTCTTATTGTACCCTAAATAACCTAGTTCCATCGAAACTACAGGTAGAATATGTTTCCAAAGATACATGCAAAATCGTCGTTTCAGACCGTGAAACGCTCAAATATGATGTAAAACCTGTTTCTCAAAACATGTCTCCAAATCACTTGAAAATGCGTTTTCTAAGCGAATTACGTGTTTTGAAGGTGTTTTGCAGTAACTTCTATAACTTCTATAGTTCAAATCGGCACTCTAGCTGCGCTGGCGAGTGCACCACGGAGTGCCTTCAAAAGGTTGTATTCACTAAAAGACAGTGTATTTTGCCTTATTGTACCCTAAATAACCTAGTTCCATCAAAACTACAAGTACAATATGTTACCAAATATACATGCAAAATCGTCGTTTCAGACCGTGAAACGCTCAAATATGATGTAAAAACTGTTTCTCAAAACATGTGTCCAAATCTTTTGAAAATGCGTTTTCTAAGCAAATTACGTGTTTTTAAGGTGTTTTGCAGTAACTTCTATAGTTCAAATCGGCACTCTAGCTGCGCTGGCGAGTGCACCACGGAGTGCCTCCAAAAGGTTGTATTCACTAAAAAACAGTGTATTTTGTCTTATTGTACCCTAAATAACCTAGTTCCATCGAAACTACAGGTAGAATATGTTTCCAAAGATACATGCAAAATCGTCGTTTCAGACCGAGAAACGCTCAAATATGATGTAAAAACTGTTTCTCAAAACATGTCTCCAAATCACTTGAAAATGTGTTTTCTAAGCGAATTACGTGTTGTTAAGGTGTTTTGCAGTAACTTCTATAACTTCTATAGTTCAAATCGGCACTCTAGCTGCGCTGGCGAGTGCACCACGGAGTGCCTCCAAAAGGTTGTATTCACTAAAAAACAGTGTATTTTGTCTTATTGTACCCTAAATAACCTAGTTCCATCGAAACTACAGGTAGAATATGTTTCCAAAGATACATGCAAAATCGTCGTTTCAGACCGTGAAACGCTCAAATATGATGTAAAAACTGTTTCTCAAAACATGTCTCCAAATCACTTGAAAATGCGTTTTCTAAGCGAATTACGTGTTTTTAAGGTGTTTTGCAGTAACTTCAATAGTTCAAATCGGCACTCTAGCTGCGCTGGCGAGTGCACCACGGAGTGCCTCCAAAATGTTATATTCACCAAAAAACAGTGTATTTTGTCTTATTGTACCCTAAATAACCTAGTTCCATCGAAACTACAGGTAGAATGTGTTTCCAAAGATACATGCAAAATCGTCGTTTCAGACCGTGAAACGCTCAAATATGATGTAAAACTGTTCTCAAAACATGTCTCCAAATCACTTGAAAATGCGTTTTCTAAGCGAATTACGTGTTTTTAAGGTGTCTTGCACTAACTTCTATAGTTCAAATCGGCACTCTAGCTGCGCTGGCGAGTGCACCACGGAGTGCCTCCAAAAGGTTGTATTCACTAAAAAATAGTATATTTTGTCTTATTGTACCCTAAATAACCTAGTTCCATCGAACCTACAGGTACAATATGTTTCCAAAGATACATGCAAAATCGTCGTTTCAGACCGTGAAACGCTCAAATATGATGTAAAAACTGTTTCTCAAAACATGTCTCCAAATCACATGAAAATGCGTTTTCTAAGCGAATTACGTGTTTTTAAGGTGTTTTGCAGTAACTTCTATAACTTCTATAGTTCAAATCGGCACTCTAGCTGCGCTGGCGAGTGCACCACGGAGTGCCTCCAAAAGGTTGTATTCACTAAAAAACAGTGTATTTTGACTTATTGTACCCTAAATAACCTAGTTCCATTAAAACTACAGGTAGAATATGTTTCCAAAGATACATGCAAAATCGTCGTTTCAGACCGTGAAACGCTCAAATATGATGCAAAAACTGTTTCTCAAAACATGTCTCCAAATCACTTGAAAATGCGTTTTCTAAGCGAATTACGTGTTTTTAAGTTGTTTTGCAGTAACTTCTATAGTTCAAATCGGCACTCTAGCTGCGCTGGCGAGTGCACCACGGAGTGCCTCCAAAAGGTTGTATTCACTAAAAAACAGTTTTTTTGTCTTATTGTACCCTAAATAACCTAGTTCCATCGAAACTACAGGTAGAATATGTTTCCAAAGTTACATGCAAAATCGTCGTTTCAGACCGTGAAAAGCTCAAATATGATGTAAAAACTGTTTCTCAAAACATGTTTTCAAATCACTTGAAAATGTGTTTTCTAAGCGAATTACGTGTTTTTAAGGTGTTTTGCAGTAACTTCTATAACTTCTATAGTTCAAATCGGCACTCTAGCTGCGCTGGCGAGTGCACCACGGAGTGCCTCCAAAAGGTTGTATTCACTAAAAAACAGTGTATTTTGTCTTATTGTACCTTAAATAACCTAGTTCCATCGAAACTACAGGTAGAATATGTTTCCAAAGATACATGCAAAATCGGCGTTTCAGATCGTGAAACGCTCAAATATGATGTAAAACTGTTTCTCAAAACATGTCTCCAAATCACTTGAAAATGCGTTTTCTAAGCGAATTACGTGTTTTTAAGGTGTTTTGCAGTAACTTCTATAGTTCAAATCGGCACTCTAGCTGCGCTGGCGAGTGCACCACGGAGTGACTCCAAAAGGTTGTATTCACTAAAAAACAGTGTATTTTGTCTTATTGTACCCTAAATAACCTAGTTCCATCGAAACTACAGGTACAATATGTTTCCAAAGATACATGCAAAATCGTCGTTTCAGACCGTGAAACGCTCAAATATGATGTAAAAACTGTTTCTCAAAACATGTCTCCAAATCACTTGAAAATGCGTTTTCTAAGCGAATTACGTGTTTTTAAGGTGTTTTGCAGTAACTTCTATAGTTCAAATCGGCACTCTAGCTGCGCTGGCGAGTGCACCACGGAGTGCCTCCAAAAGGTTGTATTCACTAAACAACAGTGTATTTTGTCTTATTGTACCCTAAATAACCTAGTTCCATTGAAACTACAGGTAGAATATGTTTCCAAAGATACATGCAAAATCGTCGTTTCAGACCGTGAAACGCTCAAATATGATGTAAAAACTGTTTCTCAAAACATGTCTCCAAATCACTTGAAAATGCGTTTTCTAAGCGAATTACGTGTTTTTAAGGTGTTTTGCAGTAACTTCTATAACTTCTATAGTTCAAATCGGCACTCTAGCTGCGCTGGCGAGTGCACCACGGAGTGCCTCCAAAAGGTTGTATTCACTAAAAAACAGTGTATTTTGTCTTATTGTACCCTAAATAACCTAGTTCCATCGAAACTACAGGTACAATATGTTTCCAAAGATACATGCAAAATCGTCGTTTCAGACCGTGAAACGCTCAAATATGATGTAAAAACAGTTTCTCAAAACATGTGCCCAAATCACTTGAAAATGCGTTTTCTAAGCAAATTACGTGTTTTTAAGGTGTTTTGCAGTAACTTCTTTAGTTCAAATCGGCACTCTAGCTGCGCTGGCGAGTGCACCACGGAGTGCCTCCAAAAGGTTGTATTCACTAAAAAACAGTGTATTTTGTCTTATTGTACCCTAAATAACCTAGTTCCATCGAAACTACAGGTAGAATATGTTTCCAAAGATACATGCAAAATCGTCGTTTCAGACCGTGAAACGCTCAAATATGATGTAAAAACTTTTTCTCAAAACATGTCTCCAAATCACTTGAAAATGCGTTTTCTAAGCGAATTACGTGTTTTTAAGGTGTTTTGCAGTAACTTCTATAGTTCAAATCGGCACTCTAGCTGCGCTGGCGAGTGCACCACGGAGTGCCTCCAAAATGTTATATTCACTAAAAAACAGTGTATTTTGTCTTATTGTACCCTAAATAACCTAGTTCCATCGAAACTACAGGTAGAATGTGTTTCCAAAGATACATGCAAAATCGTCGTTTCAGACCGTGAAACGCTCAAATATGATGTAAAACTGTTTCACAAAACATGTCTCCAAATCACTTGAAAATGCGTTTTTTAAGCGAATTACGTGTTTTTAAGGTGTCTTGCAGTAACTTCTATAGTTCAAATCGGCACTCTAGCTGCGCTGGCGAGTGCACCACGGAGTGTCTCCAAAAGGATGTATTCACTAAAAAACAGTGTATTTTTTCTTATTGTACCCTAAATAACCTAGTTCCATCGAAACTACAGGTGTAATATGTTTCGAAAGATACATGCAAAATCGTCGTTTCAGACCGTGAAACGCTCAAATATGATGTAAAACCTGTTTCTCAAAACATGTCTCCAAATCACTTGAAAATGCGTTTTCTAAGCGAATTACGTGTTTTTAAGGTGTTTTGCAGTAACTTCTATTGTTCAAATCGGCACTCTAGCTACGCTGGCGAGTGCACCACGGAGTGCCTCCAAAAGGTTGTATTCACTAAAAAACAGTGTATTTTGTCTTATTGTACCCTAAATAACCTAGTTCCATCGAAACTACAGGTAGAATATGTTTCCAAAGATACATGCAAAATCGTCGTTTCAGACCGTGAAACGCTCAAATATGATGTAAAAACTGTTTCTCAAAACATGTCTCCAAATCACTTGAAAATGCGTTTTCTAAGCGAATTACGTGTTTTTAAGGTGTTTTGCAGTAACTTCTATAGTTCAAATCGGCACTCTAGCTGCGCTGGCAAGTGCACCACGGAGTGCTTCCAAAAGGTTGTATTCACTAAAAAACAGTGTATTTTGTCTTATTGTACCCTAAATAACCTAGTTCCATCGAAACTACAGGTACAATATGTTTCCAAAGATACATGCAAAATCGTCGTTTCAGACCGTGAAACGCTCAATTATGATGTAAAAACTGTTTCTCAAAACATGTTTTCAAATCACTTGAAAATGCGTTTTCTAAGCGGATTACGTGTTTTTAAGGTGTTTTGCAGTAACTTCTATAGTTCAAATCGGCACTCTAGTTGCGCTGGCGAGTGCACCACGGAGTGCCTCCAAAAGTTTGTATTCACTAAATAACAGTGTATTTTGTCTTATTGTACCCTAAATAACCTAGTTCCATCGAAACTACAGGTAGAATATGTTTCCAAAGATACATGCAAATTCGTCGTTTCAGACCGTGAAACGCTCAAATATGATGTAAAAACTGTTTCTCAAAACATGTCTCCAAATCACTTGAAAATGCGTTTTCTAAGCGAATTACGTGTTTTTAAGGTGTTTTGCAGTAACTTCTATAGTTCAAATCGGCACTCTAGCTGCGCTGGCGAGTGCACCACGGAGTGCCTCCAAAAGGTTGTATTCACTAAACAACAGTGTATTTTGTCTTATTGTACCCTAAATAACCTAGTTCCATTGAAACTACAGGTAGAATATGTTTCCAAAGATACATGCAAAATCGTCGTTTCAGACCGTGAAACGCTCAAATATGATGTAAAAACTGTTTCTCAAAACATGTCTCCAAATCACTTGAAAATGCGTTTTCTAAGCGAATTACGTGTTTTTAAGGTGTTTTGCAGTAACTTCTATAACTTCTATAGTTCAAATCGGCACTCTAGCTGCGCTGGCGAGTGCACCACGGAGTGCCTTCAAAAGGTTGTATTCACTAAAAAACAGTGTATTTTGTCTTATTGTACCCTAAATAACCTAGTTCCATCAAAACTACAAGTACAATATGTTTCCAAATATACATGCAAAATCGTCGTTTCAGACCGTGAAACGCTCAAATATGATGTAAAAACTGTTTCTCAAAACATGTGTCCAAATCACTTGAAAATGCGTTTTCTAAGCAAATTACGTGTTTTTAAGGTGTTTTGCAGTAACTTCTATAGTTCAAATCGGCACTCTAGCTGCGCTGGCGAGTGCACCACGGAGTGCCTCCAAAAGGTTGTATTCACTAAAAAACAGTGTATTTTGTCTTATTGTACCCTAAATAACCTAGTTCCATCGAAACTACAGGTAGAATATGTTTCCAAAGATACATGCAAAATCGTCGTTTCAGACCGAGAAACGCTCAAATATGATGTAAAAACTGTTTCTTAAAACATGTCTCCAAATCACTTGAAAATGTGTTTTCTAAGCGAATTACGTGTTGTTAAGGTGTTTTGCAGTAACTTCTATAACTTCTATAGTTCAAATCGGCACTCTAGCTGCGCTGGCGAGTGCACCACGGAGTGCCTCCAAAAGGTTGTATTCACTAAAAAACAGTGTATTTTGTTTTATTGTACCCTAAATAACCTAGTTCCATCGAAACTACAGGTAGAATATGTTTCCAAAGATACATGCAAAATCGTCGTTTCAGACCGTGAAACGCTCAAATATGATGTAAAAACTGTTTCTCAAAACATGTCTCCAAATCACTTGAAAATGCGTTTTCTAAGCGAATTACGTGTTTTTAAGGTGTTTTGCAGTAACTTCAATAGTTCAAATCGGCACTCTAGCTGCGCTGGCGAGTGCACCACGGAGTGCCTCCAAAATGTTATATTCACCAAAAAACAGTGTATTTTGTCTTATTGTACCCTAAATAACCTAGTTCCATCGAAACTACAGGTAGAATGTGTTTTCAAAGATACATGCAAAATCGTCGTTTCAGACCGTGAAACGCTCAAATATGATGTAAAACTGTTACTCAAAACATGTCTCCAAATCACTTGAAAATGCGTTTTCTAAGCGAATTACGTGTTTTTAAGGTGTCTTGCACTAACTTCTATAGTTCAAATCGGCACTCTAGCTGCGCTGGCGAGTGCACCACGGAGTGCCTCCAAAAGGTTGTATTCACTAAAAAACAGTATATTTTGTCTTATTGTACCCTAAATAACCTAGTTCCATCGAACCTACAGGTACAATATGTTTCCAAAGATACATGCAAAATCGTCGTTTCAGACCGTGAAACGCTCAAATATGATGTAAAACCTGTTTCACAAAACATGTCTCCAAATCACTTGAAAATGCGTTTTCTAAGCGAATTACGTGTTTTTAAGGTGTTTTGCAGTAACTTCTATTGTTCAAATCGGCACTCTAGCTGCGCTGGCGAGTGCACCACGGAGTGCCTCCAAAAGGTTGTATTCACTAAAAAACAGTGTATTTTGTCTTATTGTACCCTAAATAACCTAGTTCCATCGAAACTACAGGTAGAATATGTTTCCAAAGATACATGCAAAATCGTCGTTTCAGACCGTGAAACGCTCAAATATGATGTAAAAACTGTTTCTCAAAACATGTCTCCAAATCACTTGAAAATGCGTTTTCTAAGCGAATTACGTGTTTTTAAGGTGTTTTGCAGTAACTTCTATAGTTCAAATCGGCACTCTAGCTGCGCTGGCAAGTGCACCACGGAGTGCTTCCAAAAGGTTGTATTCACTAAAAAACAGTGTATTTTGTCTTATTGTACCCTAAATAACCTAGTTCCATCGAAACTACAGGTACAATATGTTTCCAAAGATACATGCAAAATCGTCGTTTCAGACCGTGAAACGCTCAATTATGATGTAAAAACTGTTTCTCAAAACATGTTTTCAAATCACTTGAAAATGCGTTTTCTAAGCGAATTACGTGTTTTTAAGGTGTTTTGCAGTAACTTCTATAGTTCAAATCGGCACTCTAGTTGCGCTAGCGAGTGCACCACGGAGTGCCTCCAAAAGTTTGTATTCACTAAATAACAGTGTATTTTGTCTTATTGTACCCTAAATAACCTAGTTCCATCGAAACTACAGGTAGAATATGTTTCCAAAGATACATGCAAATTCGTCGTTTCAGACCGTGAAACGCTCAAATATGATGTAAAAACTGTTTCTCAAAACATGTCTCCAAATCACTTGAAAATGCGTTTTCTAAGCGAATTACGTGTTTTTAAGGTGTTTTGCAGTAACTTCTATAGTTCAAATCGGCACTCTAGCTGCGCTGGCGAGTGCACCACGGAGTGCCTCCAAAAGGTTGTATTCACTAAACAACAGTGTATTTTGTCTTATTGTACCCTAAATAACCTAGTTCCATTGAAACTACAGGTAGAATATGTTTCCAAAGATACATGCAAAATCGTCGTTTCAGACCGTGAAACGCTCAAATATGATGTAAAAACTGTTATTTAAAACATGTCTCCAAATCACTTGAAAATGCGTTTTCTAAGCGAATTACGTGTTTTTAAGGTGTTTTGCAGTAACTTCTATAACTTCTATAGTTCAAATCGGCACTCTAGCTGCGCTGGCGAGTGCACCACGGAGTGCCTTCAAAAGGTTGTATTCACTAAAAAACAGTGTATTTTGTCTTATTGTACCCTAAATAACCTAGTTCCATCAAAACTACAAGTACAATATGTTTCCAAATATACATGCAAAATCGTCGTTTCAGACCGTGAAACGCTCAAATATGATGTAAAAACTGTTTCTCAAAACATGTGTCCAAATCACTTGAAAATGCGTTTTCTAAGCAAATTACGTGTTTTTAATGTGTTTTGCAGTAACTTCTATAGTTCAAATCGGCACTCTAGCTGCGCTGGCGAGTGCACCACGGAGTGCCTCCAAAAGGTTGTATTCACTAAAAAACAGTGTATTTTGTTTTATTGTACCCTAAATAACCTAGTTCCATCGAAACTACAGGTAGAATATGTTTCCAAAGATACATGCAAAATCGTCGTTTCAGACCGTGAAACGCTCAAATATGATGTAAAAACTGTTTCTCAAAACATTTCTCCAAATCACTTGAAAATGCGTTTTCTAAGCGAATTACGTGTTTTTAAGGTGTTTTGCAGTAACTTCAATAGTTCAAATCGGCACTCTAGCTGCGCTGGCGAGTGCACCACGGAGTGCCTCCAAAAGGTTGTATTCACTAAAAAAACAGTGTATTTTGTCTTATTGTACCTTAAATAACCTAGTTCCATTGAAACTACAGGTAGAATATGTTTCCAAAGATACATGCAAAATCGTCGTTTCAGACCATGAAACGCTCAAATATGATGTAAAAACTGTTTCTCAAAACATGTCTCCAAATCACTTGAAAATGCGTTTTCTAAGCGAATTACGTGTTTTTAAGGTGTCTTGCACTAACTTCTATAGTTCAAATCGGCACTCTAGCTGCGCTGGCGAGTGCACCACGGAGTGCCTCCAAAAGGTTGTATTCACTAAAAAACAGTATATTTTGTCTTATTGTACCCTAAATAACCTAGTTGCATCGAACCTACAGGTACAATATGTTTCCAAAGATACATGCAAAATCGTCGTTTCAGACCGTGAAACGCAAAAATATGATGTAAAAACTGTTTCTCAAAACATGTCTCCAAATCACATGAAAATGCGTTTTCTAAGCGAATTACGTGTTTTTAAGGTGTTTTGCAGTAACTTCTATAACTTCTATAGTTCAAATCGGCACTCTAGCTGCGCTGGCGAGTGCACCACGGAGTGCCTCCAAAAGGTTGTATTCACTAAAAAACAGTGTATTTTGACTTATTGTACCCTAAATAACCTAGTTCCATTAACACTACAGGTAGAATATGTTTCCAAAGATACATGCAAAATCGTCGTTTCAGACCGTGAAACGCTCAAATATGATGCAAAAACTGTTTCTCAAAACATGTCTCCAAATCACTTGAAAATGCGTTTTCTAAGCGAATTACGTGTTTTTAAGGTGTTTTGCAGTAACTTCTATAACTTCTATATTTCAAATCGGCACTCTAGCTGCGCTGGCGAGTGCACCACGGAGTGCCTCTAAAAGGTTGTATTCACTAAAAAACAGTGTATTTTGTCTTATTGTACCCTAAATAACCTAGTTCCATCGAAACTACAGGTACAATATGTTTCCAAAAATACATGCAAAATCTTCGTTTCAGACCGTGAAACGCTCAAATATAATGTAAAAACTGTTTCTCAAAACATGTCTCCAAATCACTTGAAAATGCGTTTTCTAAACGAATTACGTGTTTATAAGGTGTTTTGTAGTAACTTCTGTAGTTCAAATCGGCACTCTAGCTGCGTTGGCGAGTGCACCACGGAGTGCCTCCAAATGGTTGTATTCACTAAAAAACAGTGTATTTTGTCTTATTGTACCCTAAATAACCTAGTTCCATTGAAACTACAGGTAGAATATGTTTCCAAAGATACATGCAAAATCGTCGTTTCAGACCGTGAAACGCTCAAATATGATGTAAAAACTGTTTCTCAAAACATGTCTCCAAATCACTTAAAAATGCGTTTTCTAAGCGAATTACGTGTTTTTAAGGTGTTTTGCAGTAACTTCTATAGTTGAAATCGGTAATCTAGCTGCGCTGGCGAGTGAACCACGGAGTGCCTCCAAAAGGTTGTATTCACTAAAAAACAGTGTATTTTGTCTTATTGTACCCTAAATAACCTAGTTCCATCGAAACTACAGGTAGAATATGATCCAAAGATACATGAAAAGCGTCGTTTCAGACCGTGAAACGCTCAAATATGATGTAAAAACTGTTTCTCAAAACATGTTTCCAAATCACTTGAAAATGCGTTTTCTAAGCGAATTACGTGTTTTTAAGGTGTTTTGCAGTAACTTCTATGGTTCAAATCGGCACTCTAGCTGCGCTGGCGAGTGCACCACGGAGTGCCTCCAAAAGGTTGTATTCACTAAAAAACAGTGTATTTTGTCTCATTGTACCCTAAATAACCTAGTTCCATCAAAACTACAGGTACAATAAGTTTCCAAAGATACATGCAAAATCGTCGTTTCAGACCGTGAAACGCTCAAATATGATGTAAAAACTGTTTCTCAAAACATGTCTCCAAATCACTTGAAAATGCGTTTTCTAAGCGAATTACGTGTTTTTAAGGTGTTTTGCAGTAACTTCTATAACTTCTATAGTTCAAATCGGCACTCTAGCTGCGCTGGCGAGTGCACCACGGAGTGCCTTCAAAAGGTTGTATTCACTAAAAAACAGTGTATTTTGTCTTATTGTACCCTAAATAACCTAGTTCCATCAAAACTACAAGTACAATATGTTTCCAAATATACATGCAAAATCGTCGTTTCAGACCGTGAAACACTCAAATATGATGTAAAAAACTGTTTCTCAAAACATGTGTCCAAATCACTTGAAAATGCGTTTTCTAAGCAAATTACGTGTTTTTAAGGTGTTTTGCAGTAACTTCTATAGTTCAAATCGGCACTCTAGCTGCGCTGGCGAGTGCACCACGGAGTGCCTCCAAAAGGTTGTATTCACTAAAAAACAGTGTATTTTGTCTTATTGTACCCTAAATAACCTAGTTCCATCGAAACTACAGGTAGAATATGTTTCCAAAGATACATGCAAAATCGTCGTCTCAGACCGTGAAACGCTCAAATATGATGTAAAACTGTTTCTCAAAACATGTCTCCAAATCACTTGAAAATGCGTTTTCTAAGCGAATTACGTGTTTTTAAGGTGTCTTGCAGTAACTTCTATAGTTCAAATCGGCACTCTAGCTGCGCTGGCGAGTGCACCACGGAGTGCCTCCAAAAGGTTGTATTCACTAAAAAAACAGTGTATTTTGTCTTATTGTACCTTAAATAACCTAGTTCCATTGAAACTACAGGTAGAATATGTTTCCAAAGATACATGCAAAATCGTCGTTTCAGACCATGAAACGCTCAAATATGATGTAAAACTGTTTCTCAGAACATGTCTCCAAATCACTTGAAAATGCGTTTTCTAAGCGAATTACGTGTTTTTAAGGTGTTTTGCAGTAACTTCTATAGTTCAAATCGGCACTCTAGCTGCGCTGGCGAGTGCACCACGAGTGTCTCCAAAAGGATGTATTCACTAAAAAACAATGTATTTTGTCTTATTGTACCCTAAATAACCTAGTTC
This sequence comes from Harpalus rubripes, assembly GCA_963082715.1. NCBI lineage: Eukaryota > Metazoa > Arthropoda > Insecta > Coleoptera > Carabidae > Harpalus > Harpalus rubripes. The sequence continues at coordinate 22,354 of CAUJCB010000389.1, forward strand.
CATCGAAACTACAGGCGTAATATGTTTCCAAATATACATGCGAAATCGTCGTTTCAGACCGTGAAACGCTCAAATATGATGTAAAACCTGTTTCTCAAAACATGTCTCCAAATCACTTGAAAATGCGTTTTCTAAGCGAATTACGTGTTTTTAAGGTGTTTTGCAGTAACTTCTATTGTTCAAATCGGCACTCTAGCTGCGCTGGCGAGTGCACCACGGAGTGCCTCCAAAAGGTTGTATTCACTAAAAAACAGTGTATTTTGTCTTATTGTACCCTAAATAACCTAGTTCCATCGATACTACAGGTAGAATATGTTTCCAAAGATACATGCAAAATCGTCGTTTCAGACCGTGAAACGCTCAAATATGATGTAAAAACTGTTTCTCAAAACATGTCTCCAAATCCCTTGAAAATGCGTTTTCTAAGCGAATTACGTATTTTTAAGGTGTTTTGCAGTAACTTCTATAGTTCAAATCGGCACTCTAGCTGCGCTGGCAAGTGCACCACGGAGTGCTTCTAAAAGGTTGTATTCACTAAAAAACAGTGTATTTTGTCTTATTGTACCCTAAATAACCTAGTTCCATCGAAACTACAGGTAGAATATGTTTCCAAAGATACATGCAAAATCGTCGTTTCAGACCGTGAAACGCTCAATTATGATGTAAAAACTGTTTCTCAAAACATGTCTCCAAATCACTTGAAAATGCGTTTTCTAAGCGAATTACGTGTTTTTAAGGTGTTTTGCAGTAACTTCTATAGTTCAAATCGGCACTCTAGTTGCGCAGGCGAGTGCACCACAGAGTACTTCCAAAAGGTGGTATTCACTAAATAACAGTGTATTTTGTCTTATTGTACCCTAAATAACCTAGTTCCATCGAAACTACAGGTAGAATATGTTTCCAAAGATACATACAAATTCGTCGTTTCAGACCGTGAAACGCTCAAATATGATGTAAAAACTGTTTCTCAAAACATGTCTCCAAATCACTTGAAAATGCGTTTTCTAAGCGAACTAGGTGTTTTTAAGGTGTTTTGCAGTAACTTCTATAACTTCTATAGTTCAAATCGGCACTCTAGCTGCGCTGGCGAGTGCACCACGGAGTGCCTTCAAAAGGTTGTATTCATTAAAAAACAGTGTATTTTGTCTTATTGTACCCTAAATAACCTAGTCCCATCAAAACTACAAGTACAATATGTATCCAAATATACATGCAAAATCGTCGTTTCAGACCGTGAAACGCTCAAATCTGATGTAAAAACTGTTTCTCAAAACATGTGTCCAAATCACTTGAAAATGCGTTTTCTAAGCAAATTACGTGTTTTTAAGGTGTTTTGCAGTAACTTCTATAGTTCAAATCGGCACTCTAGCTGCGCTGGCGAGTGCACCACGGAGTGCCTCCAAAAGGTTGTATTCACTAAAAAACAGTGTATTTTGTTTTATTGTACCCTAAATAACCTAGTTCCATCGAAACTACAGGTAGAATATGTTTCCAAAGATACATGCAAAATCGTCGTTTCAGACCGTGAAACGCTCAAATATGATGTAAAAACTGTTTCTCAAAACATGTCTCCAAATCACTTGAAAATGCGTTTTCTAAGCGAATTACGTGTTTTTAAGGTGTTTTGCAGTAACTTCTATAACTTCTATAGTTCAAATCGGCACTCTAGCTGCGCTGGCGAGTGCACCACGGAGTGCCTTCAAAAGGTTGTATTCACTAAAAAACAGTGTATTTTGTCTTATTGTACCCTAAATAACCTAGTTCCATCAAAACTACAAGTACAATATGTTTCCAAATATACATGCCAAATCGTCGTTTCAGACCGTGAAACGCTCAAATATGATGTAAAAACTGTTTCTCAAAACATGTGTCCAAATCACTTGAAAATGCGTTTTCTAAGCAAATTACGTGTTTTTAAGGTGTTTTGCAGTAACTTCTATAGTTCAAATCGGCACTCTAGCTGCGCTGGTGAGTGCACCACGGAGTGCTTCCAAAAGGTTGTATTCACTAAAAAACAGTGTATTTTGTTTTATTGTACCCTAAATAACCTAGTTCCATCGAAACTACAGGTAGAATATGTTTCCAAAGATACATGCAAAATCGTCGTTTCAGACCGTGAAACGCTCAAATATGATGTAAAAACTGTTTCTCAGAACATGTCTCCAAATCACTTGAAAATGCGTTTTCTAAGCGAATTACGTGTTTTTAAGGTGTTTTGCAGTAACTTCAATAGTTCAAATCGGCACTCTAGCTGCGCTGGCGAGCGCACCACGGAGTGCCTCCAAAATGTTATATTCACTAAAAAACAGTGTATTTTGTCTTATTTTACCCTAAATAAACTAGTTCCATCGAAACTACAGGTAGAATGTGTTTCCAAAGATACATGCAAAATCGTCGTTTCAGACCGTGAAACGCTCAAATATGATGTAAAACTGTTCTCAAAACATGTCTCCAAATCACTTGAAAATGCGTTTTCTAAGCGAATTACGTGTTTTTAAGGTATCTTGCACTAACTTCTATAGTTCAAATCGGCACTCTAGCTGCGCTGGCGAGTGCACCACGGAGTGCCTCCAAAAGGTTGTATTCACTAAAAAACAGTATATTCTGTCTTATTGTACCCTAAATAACCTAGTTCCATCGAAACTACAGGTACAATATGTTTCCAAAGATACATGCAAAATCGTCGTTTCAGACCGTGAAACGCTCAAATATGATGTAAAAACTGTTTCTCAAAACATGTCTCCAAATCACATGAAAATGCGTTTTCTAAGCGAATTACGTGTTTTTAAGGTGTTTTGCAGTAACTTCTATAACTTCTATAGTTCAAATCGGCACTCTAGCTGCGCTGGCGAGTGCACCACGGAGTGCCTCCAAAAGGTTGTATTCACTAAAAAACAGTGTATTTTGACTTATTGTACCCTAAATAACCTAGTTCCATTAAAACTACAGGTAGAATATGTTTCCAAAGATACATGCAAAATCGTCGTTTCAGACCGTGAAACGCTCAAATATGATGCAAAAACTGTTTCTCAAAACATGTCTCCAAATCACTTGAAAATGCGTTTTCTAAGCGAATTACGTGTTTTTAAGGTGTTTTGCAGTAACTTCTATAACTTCTATAGTTCAAATCGGCACTCTAGCTGCGCTGGCGAGTGCACCACGGAGTGCCTCCAAAAGGTTGTATTCACTAAAAAACAGTGTATTTTGTCTTATTGTACCCTAAATAACCTAGTTCCATCGAAACTACAGGTAGAATATGTTTCCAAAGATACATGCAAAATCGTCGTTTCAGACCGTGAAACGCTCAAATATGATGTAAAACTGTTTCTCAAAACATGTCTCCAAATCACTTGAAAATGCGTTTTCTAAGCGAATTACGTGTTTTTAAGGTGTCTTGCAGTAACTTCTATAGTTCAAATCGGCACTCTAGCTGGGCTGGCGAGTGCACCACGGAGTGCCTCCAAAAGGTTGTATTCACTAAAAAAACAGTGTATTTTGTCTTATTGTACCTTAAATAACCTAGTTCCATTAAAACTACAGGTAGAATATGTTTCCAAAGATACATGCAAAATCGTCGTTTCAGACCATGAAACGCTCAAATATGATGTAAAAACTGTTTCTCAGAACATGTCTCCAAATCACTTGAAAATGCGTTTTCTGAGCGAATTACGTGTTTTTAAGGTGTTTTGCAGTAACTTCTATAGCTCAAATCGGCACTCTAGCTGCGCTGGCGAGCGCACCACGGAGTGTCTCCAAAAGGATGTATTCACTAAAAAACAGTGTATTTTGTCTTATTGTACCCTAAATAACCTAGTTCCATCGAAACTACAGGTGTAATATGTTTCCAAAGATACATGCAAAATCGTCGTTTCAGACCGTGAAACGCTCAAATATGATGTAAAACCTGTTTCTCTAAACATGTCTCCAAATCACTTGAAAATGCGTTTTCTAAGCGAATTACGTGTTTTTAAGGTGTTTTGCAGTAACTTCTATAGTTCAAATCGGCACTCTAGCTGCGCTGGCGAGTGCACCACGGAGTGCCTCCAAAAGGTTGTATTCACTAAAAAACAGTGTATTTTGTCTTATTGTACCCTAAATAACCTAGTTCCATCGAAACTACTGGTAGAATATGTTTCCAAAGATACATGCAGAATCGTCGTTCAGACCGTGAAACGCTCAAATATGATGTAAAAACTGTTTCTCAAAACATGTCTCCAAATCCCTTGAAAATGCGTTTTCTAAGCGAATTACGTGTTTTTAAGGTGTTTTGCAGTAACTTCTATAGTTCAAATCGGCACTCTAGCTGCGCTGGCAAGTGCACCACGGAGTGCTTCCAAAAGGTTGTATTCACTAAAAAACAGTGTATTTTGTCTTATTGTACCCTAAATAACCTAGTTCCATCGAAACTACAGGTACAATATGTTTCCAAAGATACATGCAAAATCGTCGTTTCAGACCGTGAAACGCTCAATTATGATGTAAAAACTGTTTCTCAAAACATGTCTCCAAATCACTTGAAAATGCGTTTTCTAAGCGAATTACGTGTTTTTAAGGTGTTTTGCAGTAACTTCTATAGTTCAAATCGGCACTCTAGTTGCGCTGGCGAGTGCACCACGGAGTGCCTCCAAAAGGTGGTATTCACTAAATAACAGTGTATTTTGTCTTATTGTACCCTAAATAACCTAGTTCCATCGAAACTACAGGTAGAATATGTTTCCAAAGATACATGCAAATTCGTCGTTTCAGACCGTGAAACGCTCAAATATGATGTAAAAACTGTTTCTCAAAACATTTCTCCAAATCACTTGAAAATGCGTTTTCTAAGCGAACTAGGTGTTTTTAAGGTGTTTTGCAGTAACTTCTATAACTTCTATAGTTCAAATCGGCACTCTAGCTGCGCTGGCGAGTGCACCACGGAGTGCCTTCAAAAGGTTGTATTCACTAAAAAACAGTGTATTTTGTCTTATTGTACCCTAAATAACCTAGTTCCATCAAAACTACAAGTACAATATGTATCCAAATATACATGCAAAATCGTCGTTTCAGACCGTGAAACGCTCAAATCTGATGTAAAAACTGTTTCTCAAAACATGTGTCCAAATCACTTGAAAATGCGTTTTCTAAGCAAATTACGTGTTTTTAAGGTGTTTTGCCGTAACTTCTATAGTTCAAATCGGCACTCTAGCTGCGCTGGCGAGTGCACCACGGAGTGCCTCCAAAAGGTTGTATTCACTAAAAAACAGTGTATTTTGTTTTATTGTACCCTAAATAACCTAGTTCCATCGAAACTACAGGTAGAATATGTTTCCAAAGATACATGCAAAATCGTCGTTTCAGACCGTGAAACGCTCAAATATGATGTAAAAACTGTTTCTCAAAACATGTCTCCAAATCACTTGAAAATGCGTTTTCTAAGCGAATTACGTGTTTTTAAGGTGTTTTGCAGTAACTTCAATAGTTCAAATCGGCACTCTAGCTGCGCTGGCGAGTGCACCACGGAGTGCCTCCAAAATGTTATATTCACTAAAAAACAGTGTATTTTGACTTACTGTACCCTAAATAACCTAGTTCCATCGAAACTACAGGTAGAATGTGTTTCCAAAGATACATGCAAAATCGTCGTTTCAGACCGTGAAACGCTCAAATATGATGTAAAACTGTTTCTCAAAACATGTCTCCAAATCACTTGAAAATGCGTTTTCTAAGCGAATTACGTGTTTTTAAGGTGTCTTGCACTAACTTCTATAGTTCAAATCGGCACTCTAGCTGCGCTGGCGAGTGCACCACGAAGTGCCTCCAAAAGGTTGTATTCACTAAAAAACAGTATATTTTGTCTTATTGTACCCTAAATAACCTAGTTCCATCGAAACTACAGGTACAATATGTTTCCAAAGATACATGCAAAATCGTCGTTTCAGACCGTGAAACGCTCAAATATGATGTGAAAACTGTTTCTCAAAACATGTCTCCAAATCACATGAAAATGCGTTTTCTAAGCGAATTACGTGTTTTTAAGGTGTTTTGCAGTAACTTCTATAACTTCTATAGTTCAAATCGGCACTCTAGCTGCGCTGGCGAGTGCACCACGGAGTGCCTCCAAAAGGTTGTATTCACTAAAAAACAGTGTATTTTGACTTATTGTACCCTAAATAACTTAGTTCCATTAAAACTACAGGTAGAATATGTTTCCAAAGATACATGCAAAATCGTCGCTTCAGACCTTGAAACGCTCAAATATGATGCAAAAACTGTTTCTCAAAACATGTCTCCAAATCACTTGAAAATGCGTTTTCTAAGCGAATTACGTGTTTTTAAGGTGTTTTGCAGTAACTTCTATAACTTCTATAGTTCAAATCGGCACTCTAGCTGCGCTGGCGAGTGCACCACGGAGTGCCTCCAAAAGGTTGTATTCACTAAAAAACAGTGTATTTTGTCTTATTGTACCCTAAATAACCTAGTTCCATCGAAACTACAAGTACAATATGTTTCCAAAAATACATGCAAAATCGTCGTTTCAGACCGTGAAACGCTCAAATATGATGTAAAAACTGTTTCTCAAAACATGTCTCCAAATCACTTGAAAATGCGTTTTCTAAGCGAATTACGTGTTTTTAAGGTGTTTTGCAGTAACTTCTGTAGTTCAAATCGGCACTCTAGCTGCGTTGGCGAGTGCACCACGGAGTGCCTCCAAATGGTTGTATTCACTAAAAAACAGTGTATTTTGTCTTATTGTACCCTAAATAACCTAGTTCCATTGAAACTACAGGTAGAATATGTTTCCAAAGATACATGCAAAATCGTCGTTTCAGACCGTGAAACGCTCAAATATGATGTAAAAACTGTTTCTCAAAACATGTCTCCAAATCACTTGAAAATGCGTTTTCTAAGCGAATTACGTGTTTTTAAGGTGTTTTGCAGTAACTTCTATAGTTGAAATCGGCACTCTAGCTGCGCTGGCGAGTGCACCACGGAGTGCCTCCAAAAGGTTGTATTCACTAAAAAACAGTGTATTTTGTCTTATTGTACCCTAAATAACCTAGTTCCATCGAAACTACAGGTAGAATATGTATCCAAAGATACATGAAAAGCGTCGTTTCAGACCGTGAAACGCTCAAATATGATGTAAAAACTGTTTCTCAAAACATGTTTCCAAATCACTTGAAAATGCGTTTTCTAAGCGAATTACGTGTTTTTAAGGTGTTTTGCAGTAACTTCTATAGTTGAAATCGGCACTCTAGCTGCGCTGGCGAGTGCACCACGGAGTGCCTCCAAAAGGTTGTATTCACTAAACAACAGTGTATTTTGTCTTATTGTACCCTAAATAACCTAGTTCCATTGAAACTACAGGTAGAATATGTTTCCAAAGATACATGCAAAATCGTCGTTTCAGACCGTGAAACGCTCAAATATGATGTAAAAACTGTTTCTCAAAACATGTCTCCAAATCACTTGAAAATGCGTTTTCTAAGCGAATTACGTGTTTTTAAGGTGTTTTGCAGTAACTTCTATAACTTCTATAGTTCAAATCGGCACTCTAGCTGCGCTGGCGAGTGCACCACGGAGTGCCTCCAAAAGGTTGCATTCACTAAAAAACAGTGTATTTTGTCTTATTGTACCCTAAATAACCTAGTTCCATCGAAACTACAGGTACAATATGTTTCCAAAGATACATGCAAAATCGTCGTTTCAGACCGTGAAACGCTCAAATATGATGTAAAAACTGTTTCTCAAAACATGTCTCCAAATCACTTGAAAATGTGTTTTCTAAGCGAATTACGTGTTTTTAAGGTGTTTTGCAGTAACTTCTATAACTTCTATAGTTCAAATCGGCACTCTAGCTGCGCTGGCGAGTGCACCACGGAGTGACTCCAAAAGGTTGTATTCACTAAAAAACAGTGTATTTTGTCTTATTGTACCCTAAATAACCTAGTTCCATCGAAACTACAGGTAGAATATGTTTCTAAAGATACATGCAAATTCGTCGTTTCAGACCGTGAAACGCTCAAAAATGATGTAAAAACTGTTTCTCAAAACATGTTTCCAAATCACTTGAAAATGCGTTTTCTAAGCGAATTACGTGTTTTTAAGGTGTTTTGCAGTAACTTCTATAGTTCAAATCGGCACTCTAGCTGCGCTGGTGAGTGCACCACGGAGTGCCTCCAAAAGGTTGTATTCAATAAAAAACAGTGTATTTTGTCTTATTGTACCCTAAATAACCTAGTTCCATCGAAACTACAGGTACAATATGTTTCCAAAGATACATGCAAAATCGTCGTTTCAGACCGTGAAACGCTCAAATATGATGTAAAAACTGTTTCTCAAAACATGTGTCCAAATCACTTGAAAATGCGTTTTCTAAGCAAATTACGTGTTTTTAAGGTGTTTTGCAGTAACTTCTATAGTTCAAATCGGCACTCTAGCTGCGCTGGCGAGTGCACCACGGAGGGCCTCCAAAAGGTTGTATTCACTAAAAAACAGTGTATTTTGTCTTATTTTAGCATAAATAACCTAGTTCCATCGAAACTACAGGTAGAATATGTTTCCAAAGATACATGCAAAATCGTCGTTTCAGACCGTGAAACGTTCAAATATGATGTAAAAACTGTTTCTTAAAACATGTCTCCAAATCACTTGAAAATGCGTTTTCTAAGCGAATTACGTGTTTTTAAGTTGTTTTGCAGTAACTTCTATAGTTCAAATCGGCACTCTAGCTGCGCTGGCGAGTGCACCACGGAGATCCTCCAAAAGGTTGTATTCACTAGAAAACAGTGTATTTTGTCTTATTGTACTCTAAATAACTTAGTTCCATCGAAACTACAGGTACAATATGTTTCCAAAGATACATGCAAAATCGTCGTTTCAGACCGTGAAACGCTCAAATATGATGTAAAAACTGTTTCTCAAAACATGTCTCCAAATCACTTGAAAATGTGTTTTCTAAGCGAATTACGTGTTTTTAAGGTGTTTTGCAGTAATTTCTTTAACTTCTATAGTTCAAATCGGCACTCTAGATGCGCTGGCGAGTGCACCACGGAGTGCCTCCAAAAGGTTGTATTTACTAAAAAACAGTGTATTTTGTCTTATTGTACCCTAAATAATCTAGTTCCATCGAAACTACAGGTAGAATATGTTTCCAAAGATACATGCAAAATCGTCGTTTCAGACCGTGAAACGCTCAAATATGATGTAAAAACTTTTTCTCAAAACATGTCTCCAAATCACTTGAAAATGCGTTTTCTAAGCGAATTACGTGTTTTTAAGGTGTTTTGCAGTAACTTCTATAGTTCAAATCGGCACTCTAGCTGCGCTGGCGAGTGCACCACGGAGTGCTTCCAAAAGGTTGTATTCACTAAAAAACAGTGTATTTTGTCTTATTGTACCCTAAATAACCTAGTTCCATGGAAACTACAGGTAGACTATGTTTCCAAAGATACATGCAAAATCGTCGTTTCAGACCGTGAAACGTTCAAATATGATGTAAAAACTGTTTCTTAAAACATGTCTCCAAATCACTTGAAAATGCGTTTTCTAAGCGAATTACGTGTTTTTAAGGTGTTTTGCAGTAACTTCTATAGTTCAAATCGGCACTCTAGCTGCGCTGGCGAGTGCACCACGGAGATCCTCCAAAAGGTTGTATTCACTAGAAAACAGTGTATTTTGTCTTATTGTACCCTAAATAACTTAGTTCCATCGAAACTACAGGTAGAATATGTTTCCAAAGATACATGCAAAATCGTCGTTTCAGACCGTGAAACGCTCAAATATGATGTAAAAACTGTTTCTCAAAACATGTCTCCAAATCACTTGAAAATGTGTTTTCTAAGCGAATTACGTGTTTTTAAGGTGTTTTGCAGTAATTTCTATAACTTCTATAGTTCAAATCGGCACTCTAGCTGCGCTGGCGAGTGCACCACGGAGTGCCTCCAAAAGGTTGTATTTACTAAAAAACAGTGTATTTTGTCTTATTGTACCCTAAATAACCTAGTTCCATCGAAACTACAGGTAGAATATGTTTCCAAAGATACATGCAAAATCGTCGTTTCAGACCGTGAAACGCTCAAATATGATGTAAAAACTTTTTCTCAAAACATGTCTCCAAATCACTTGAAAATGCGTTTTCTAAGCGAATTACGTGTTTTTAAGGTGTTTTGCAGTAACTTCTATAGTTCAAATCGGCACTCTAGCTGCGCTGGCGAGTGCACCACGGAGTGACTCCAAAAGGTTGTATTCACTAAAAAACAGTGTATTTTGTCTTATTGTACCCTAAATAACCTAGTTCCATCGAAACTACAGGTAGAATATGTTTCCAAAGATACATGCAAAATCGTCGTTTCAGACCGTGAAAAGCTCAAATATGATGTAAAAACTGTTTCTCAAAACATGTCTCCAAATCACTTGAAAATGTGTTTTCTAAGCGAATTACGTGTTTTTAAGGTGTTTTGCAGTAACTTCTATAACTTCTATAGTTCAAATCGGCACTCTAGCTGCGCTGGCGAGTGCACCACGGAGTGCCTCCAAAAGGTTGTATTCACTAAAAAACAGTGTATTTTGTCTTATTGTACCCTAAATAACCTAGTTCCATCGAAACTACAGGTAGAATATGTTTCCAAAGATACATGCAAATTCGGCGTTTCAGATCGTGAAACGCTCAAATATGATGTAAAAACTGTTTCTCAAAACATGTCTCCAAATCACTTGAAAATGCGTTTTCTAAGCGAATTACGTATTTTTAAGGTGTTTTGCAGTAACTTCTATAGTTCAAATCGGCACTCTAGCTGCGCTGGCGAGTGCACCACGGAGTGACTCCAAAAGGTTGTATTCACTAAAAAACAGTGTATTTTGTCTTATTGTACCCTAAATAACCTAGTTCCATCGAAACTACAGGTAGAATATGTTTCTAAAGATACATGAAAATTCGTCGTTTCAGACCGTGAAACGCTCAAAAATGATGTAAAAACTGTTTCTCAAAACATGTCTCCAAATCACTTGAAAATGCGTTTTCTAAGCGAATTACGTGTTTTTAAGGTGTTTTGCAGTAACTTCTATAGTTCAAATCGGCACTCTAGCTGCGCTGGTGAGTGCACCACGGAGTGCCTCCAAAAGGTTGTATTCAAAAAAAAACAGTGTATTTTGTCTTATTGTACCCTAAATAACCTAGTTCCATCGAAACTACAGGTACAATATGTTTCCAAAGATACATGCAAAATCGTCGTTTCAGACCGTGAAACGCTCAAATATGATGTAAAAACTGTTTCTCAAAACCTGTGTCCAAATCACTTAAAAATGCGTTTTCTAAGCAAATTACGTGTTTTTAAGGTGTTTTGCAGTAACTTCTATAGTTCAAATCGGCACTCTAGCTGCGCTGGCGAGTGCACCACGGAGTGCCTCCAAAAGGTTGTATTCACTAAAAAACAGTGTATTTTGTCTTATTGTAGCATAAATAACCTAGTTCCATCGAAACTACAGGTAGAATATGTTTCCAAAGATACATGCAAAATCGTCGTTTCAGACCGTGAAACGTTCAAATATGATGTAAAAACTGTTTCTTAAAACATGTCTCCAAATCACTTGAAAATGCGTTTTCTAAGCGAATTACGTGTTTTTAAGTTGTTTTGCAGTAACTTCTATAGTTCAAATCGGCACTCTAGCTGCGCTGGCGAGTGCACCACGGAGATCCTCCAAAAGGTTGTATTCACTAGAAAACAGTGTATTTTGTCTTATTGTACTCTAAATAACTTAGTTCCATCGAAACTACAGGTAGAATATGTTTCCAAAGATACATGCAAAATCGTCGTTTCAGACCGTGAAACGCTCAAATATGATGTAAAAACTGTTTCTCAAAACATGTCTCCAAATCACTTGAAAATGTGTTTTCTAAGCGAATTACGTGTTTTTAAGGTGTTTTGCAGTAATTTCTATAACTTCTATAGTTCAAATCGGCACTCTAGCTGCGCTGGCGAGTGCACCACGGAGTGCCTCCAAAAGGTTGTATTTACTAAAAAACAGTGTATTTTGTCTTATTGTACCCTAAATAATCTAGTTCCATCGAAACTACAGGTAGAATATGTTTCCAAAGATACATGCAAAATCGTCGTTTCAGACCGTGAAACGCTCAAATATGATGTAAAAACTTTTTCTCAAAACATGTCTCCAAATCACTTGAAAATGCGTTTTCTAAGCGAATTACGTGTTTTTAAGGTGTTTTGCAGTAACTTCTATAGTTCAAATCGGCACTCTAGCTGCGCTGGCGAGTGCACCACGGAGTGCCTCCAAAAGGTTGTATTCACTAAAAAACAGTGTATTTTGTCTTATTGTACCCTAAGTAACCTAGTTCCATCGAAACTACAGGTAGACTATGTTTCCAAAGATACATGCAAAATCGTCGTTTCAGACCGTGAAACGTTCAAATATGATGTAAAAACTGTTTCTTAAAACATGTCTCCAAATCACTTGAAAATGCGTTTTCTAAGCGAATTACGTGTTTTTAAGTTGTTTTGCAGTAACTTCTATAGTTCAAATCGGCACTCTAGCTGCGCTGGCGAGTGCACCACGGAGATCCTCCAAAAGGTTGTATTCACTAGAAAACAGTGTATTTTGTCTTATTGTACCCTAAATAACTTAGTTCCATCGAAACTACAGGTAGAATATGTTTCCAAAGATACATGCAAAATCGTCGTTTCAGACCGTGAAACGCTCAAATATGATGTAAAAACTGTTTCTCAAAACATGTCTCCAAATCACTTGAAAATGTGTTTTCTAAGCGAATTACGTGTTTTTAAGGTGTTTTGCAGTAATTTCTATAACTTCTATAGTTCAAATCGGCACTCTAGCTGCGCTGGCGAGTGCACCACGGAGTGCCTCCAAAAGGTTGTATTTACTAAAAAACAGTGTATTTTGTCTTATTGTACCCTAAATAACCTAGTTCCATCGAAACTACAGGTAGAATATGTTTCCAAAGATACATGCAAAATCGTCGTTTCAGACCGTGAAACGCTCAAATATGATGTAAAAACTGTTTCTCAAAACATGTCTCCAAATCACTTGAAAATGCGTTTTCTAAGCGAATTACGTGTTTTTAAGGTGTTTTGCAGTAACTTCTATAGTTCAAATCGGCACTCTAGCTGCGCTGGCGAGTGCACCACGGAGTGCCTCCAAAATGTTATATTCACTAAAAAACAGTGTATTTTGTCTTATTGTACCCTAAATAACCTAGTTCCATCGAAACTACAGGTAGAATGTGTTTCCAAAGATACATGCAAAATCGTCGTTTCAGACCGTGAAACGCTCAAATATGATGTAAAACTGTTTCTCAAAACATGTCTCCAAATCACATGAAAATGCGTTTTCTAAGCGAATTACGTGTTTTTAAGGTGTCTTGCAGTAACTTCTATAGTTCAAATCGGCACTCTAGCTGCGCTGGCGAGTGCACCACGGAGTGTCTCCAAAAGGATGTATTCACTAAAAAACAGTGTATTTTGTCTTATTGTACCCTAAATAACCTAGTTCCATCGAAACTACAGGTGTAATATGTTTCCAAAGATACATGCAAAATCGTCGTTTCAGACCGTGAAACGCTCAAATATGATGTAAAACCTGTTTCTCAAAACATGTCTCCAAATCACTTGAAAATGCGTTTTCTAAGCGAATTACGTGTTTTTAAGGTGTTTTGCAGTAACTTCTATTGTTCAAATCGGCACTCTAGCTGCGCTGGCGAGTGCACCACGGAGTGCCTCCAAAAGGTTGTATTCACTAAAAAACAGTGTATTTTGTCTTATTGTACCCTAAATAACCTAGTTCCATCGAAACTACAGGTAGAATATGTTTCCAAAGATACATGCAAAATCGTCGTTTCAGACCGTGAAACGCTCAAATATGATGTAAAAACTGTTTCTCAAAACATGTCTCCAAATCACTTGAAAATGCGTTTTCTAAGCGAATTACGTGTTGTTAAGGTGTTTTGCAGTAACTTCTGTAGTTCAAATCGGCACTCTAGCTGCGCTGGCAAGTGCACCACGGAGTGCTTCCAAAGGGTTGTATTCACTAAAAAACAGTGTATTTTGTTTTATTGTACCCTAAATAACCTAGTTCCATCGAAACTACAGGTACAATATGTTTCCAAAGATACATGCAAAATCGTCGTTTCAGACCGTGAAACGCTCAATTATGATGTAAAAACTGTTTCTCAAAAAATGTCTCCAAATCACTTGAAAATGCGTTTTCTAAGTGAATTACGTGTTTTTATGGTGTTTTGCAGTAACTTCTATAGTTCAAATCGGCACTCTAGTTGCGCTGGCGAGTGCACCACGGAGTGCCTCCAAAAGGTTGTATTCACTAAATAACAGTGTATTTTGTCTTATTGTACCCTAAATAACCTAGTTCCATCGAAACTACAGGTAGAATATGTTTCCAAAGATACATGCAAATTCGTCGTTTCAGACCGTGAAACGCTCAAATATGATGTAAAAACTGTTTCTCAAAACATGTCTCCAAATCACTTGAAAATGCGTTTTCTAAGCGAATTACGTGTTTTTAAGGTGTTTTGCAGTAACTTCTATAGTTCAAATCGGCACTCTAGCTGCGCTGGCGAGTGCACCACGGAGTGCCTCCAAAAGGTTGTATTCACTAAACAACAGTGTATTTTGTCTTATTGTACCCTAAATAACCTAGTTCCATTGAAACTACAGGTAGAATATGTTTCCAAAGATACATGCAAAATCGTCGTTTCAGACCGTGAAACGCTCAAATATGATGTAAAAACTGTTTCTCAAAACATGTTTCCAAATCACTTGAAAATGCGTTTTCTAAGCGAATTACGTGTTTTTAAGGTGTTTTGCAGTAACTTCTATAGTTCAAATCGGCACTCTAGCTGCGCTGGCGAGTGCACCACGGAGTGCCTTCAAAAGGTTGTATTCACTAAAAAATCTGATGTGGCCAGCACATTACCTTCCGTCAGTTCGTGGTCAGTTCTATGTATTTTGTACAAATTTCATACGGAAAGTTCCTTGCTAAATTAAATATTCTATTTCTTGTACATTACCTTCCCGCAGTTTTTATGCAAATTTCATACAGAAAATTATTATTTTGTGACGTTTTCTATATACAGTGTAATGTATAAAAGATTTATTGTTATTATTATTATTATTTTTATTATTTCGTGTACATTACCTTAAAGCAGTTGTATGTATTTTATACAAATTCCATACAGAAAGCAAAAGATCCTATATTTCCAGTAAAAATTATAAGACAAACACACTATGTCAATTTCACTTGACACTGACATCTTTTAATCAGAATTTTCTTAATATAGTAGCTGTTTCCATAGCTATGGCTACTTTATGAAATTTAATTTCTTTATAATTTTTTAACTCTATATCCATTTAATATTAAGTATAAAATGCAGTCAAATCGTATAGAGAATAAAATATTCTTTAATATTTATAATAACATTAAATGTGAAAAAATGATATTTAACATAGTTTTTTCAAGAAAAACTGTTAAAATCTTCAAATGATGGTACTTCCGGTTGACCAATTGTAACCAAAATCTAATCAGCTCTTCATATGGATGTAACGAAGAAGTACACGAAAAAATTATAATTTTTGTAACTGTAGTATTAGAGTTATCGCAGACGAAAATTTTGTTACACACACACACACACATCCACACACACACATCCACACACACACACACACACACACACATACAGACATCATCGTAAAAATAGTAAATTCGTATTCTAGGGACCCTAAAACGTGCTTATTGATTAAAAACTCATCATCGAATTTTTTGACCAAAGACAATACCTTCCTTACCTAAAGGTGACGGAAGGTAAAAAACAGTGTATTTTGTCTTATTGTACCCTAAATAACCTAGTTCCATCAAAACTACAAGTACAATATGTTTCCAAATATACATGCAAAATCGTCGTTTCAGACCGTGAAACGCTCAAATATGATGTAAAAACTGTTTCTCAAAACATGTGTCCAAATCACTTGAAAATGCGTTTTCTAAGCAAATTACGTGTTTTTAAGGTGTTTTGCAGTAACTTCTATAGTTCAAATCGGCACTCTAGCTGCGCTGGCGAGTGCACCACGGAGTGCCTCCAAAAGGTTGTATTCACTAAAAAACAGTGTATTTTGTCTTATTGTACCCTAAATAACCTAGTTCCATCGAAACTACAGGTAGACTATGTTTCCAAAGATACATGCAAAATCGTCGTTTCAGACCGTGAAACGTTCAAATATGATGTAAAAACTGTTTCTTAAAACATGTCTCCAAATCACTTGAAAATGCGTTTTCTAAGCGAATTACGTGTTTTTAAGTTGTTTTGCAGTAACTTCTATAGTTCAAATCGGCACTCTAGCTGCGCTGGCGAGTGCACCACGGAGATCCTCCAAAAGGTTGTATTCACTAGAAAACAGTGTATTTTGTCTTATTGTACCCTAAATAACTTAGTTCCATCGAAACTACAGGTAGAATATGTTTCCAAAGATACATGCAAAATCGTCGTTTCAGACCGTGAAACGCTCAAATATGATGTAAAAACTGTTTCTCAAAACATGTCTCCAAATCACTTGAAAATGTGTTTTCTAAGCGAATTACGTGTTTTTAAGGTGTTTTGCAGTAATTTCTATAACTTCTATAGTTCAAATCGGCACTCTAGCTGCGCTGGCGAGTGCACCACGGAGTGCCTCCAAAAGGTTGTATTCACTAAAAAACAGTGTATTTTGTCTTATTGTACCCTAAATAACCTAGTTCCATCGAAACTACAGGTAGAATATGTTTCCAAAGATACATGCAAAATCGTCGTTTCAGACCGTGAAACGCTCAAATATGATGTAAAAACTTTTTCTCAAAACATGTCTCCAAATCACTTGAAAATGCGTTTTCTAAGCGAATTACGTGTTTTTAAGGTGTTTTGCAGTAACTTCTATAGTTCAAATCGGCACTCTAGCTGCGCTGGCGAGTGCACCACGGAGTGCCTCCAAAAGGTTGTATTCACTAAAAAACAGTGTATTTTGTCTTATTGTACCCTAAATAACCTAGTTCCATCGAAACTACAGGTAGACTATGTTTCCAAAGATACATGCAAAATCGTCGTTTCAGACCGTGAAACGTTCAAATATGATGTAAAAACTGTTTCTTAAAACATGTCTGCAAATCACTTGAAAATGCGTTTTCTAAGCGAATTACGTGTTTTTAAGTTGTTTTGCAGTAACTTCTATAGTTCAAATCGGCACTCTAGCTGCGCTGGCGAGTGCACCACGGAGATCCTCCAAAAGGTTGTATTCACTAGAAAACAGTGTATTTTGTCTTATTGTACCCTAAATAACTTAGTTCCATCAAAACTACAGGTAGAATATGTTTCCAAAGATACATGCAAAATCGTCGTTTCAGACCGTGAAACGCTCAAATATGATGTAAAAACTGTTTCTCAAAACATGTCTCCAAATCACTTGAAAATGTGTTTTCTAAGCGAATTACGTGTTTTTAAGGTGTTTTGCAGTAATTTCTATAACTTCTATAGTTCAAATCGGCACTCTAGCTGCGCTGGCGAGTGCACCACGGAGTGTCTCCAAAAGGATGTATTCACTAAAAAACAGTGTATTTTGTCTTATTGTACCCTAAATAACCTAGTTCCATCGAAACTACAGGTGTAATATATTTCCTAAGATACATGCAAAATCGTCGTTTCAGACCGTGAAACGCTCAAATATGATGTAAAACCTGTTTCTCAAAACATGTCTCCAAATCACTTGAAAATGCGTTTTCTAAGCGAATTACGTGTTTTTAAGGTGTTTTGCAGTAACTTCTATTGTTCAAATCGGCACTCTAGCTGCGCTGGCGAGTGCACCACGGAGTGCCTCCAAAAGGTTGTATTCACTAAAAAACAGTGTATTTTGTCTTATTGTACCCTAAATAACCTAGTTCCATCGAAACTACAGGTAGAATATGTTTCCAAAGTTACATGCAAAATCGTCGTTTCAGACCGTGAAACGCTCAAATATGATGTAAAAACTGTTTCTCAAAACATGTCTCCAAATCACTTGAAAATGCGTATTCTAAGCGAATTACGTGTTGTTAAGGTGTTTTGCAGTAACTTCTATAGTTCAAATCGGCACTCTAGCTGCGCTGGCAAGTGCACCACGGAGTGCTTCCAAAAGGTTGTATTCACTAAAAAACAGTGTATTTTGTTTTATTGTACCCTAAATAACCTAGTTCCATCGAAACTACAGGTACAATATATTTCCAAAGATACATGCAAAATCGTCGTTTCAGACCGTGAAACGCTCAATTATGATGTAAAAACTGTTTCTCAAAACATGTCTCCAAATCACTTGAAAATGCGTTTTCTAAGCGAATTACGTGTTTTTATGGTGTTTTGCAGTAACTTCTATAGTTCAAATCGGCACTCTAGTTGCGCTGGCGAGTGCACCACGGAGTGCCTCCAAAAGGTTGTATTCACTAAATAACAGTGTATTTTGTCTTATTGTACCCTAAATAACCTAGTTCCGTCGAAACTACAGGTAGAATATGTTTCCAAAGATACATGCAAATTCGTCGTTTCAGACCGTGAAACGCTCAAATATGATGTAAAAACTGTTTCTCAAAACATGTCTCCAAATCACTTGAAAATGCGTTTTCTAAGCGAATTACGTGTTTTTAAGGTGTTTTGCAGTAACTTCTATAGTTCAAATCGGCACTCTAGCTGCGCTGGCGAGTGCACCACGGAGTGCCTCCAAAAGGTTGTATTCACTAAACAACAGTGTATTTTGTCTTATTGTACCCTAAATAACCTAGTTCCATTGAAACTACAGGTAGAATATGTTTCCAAAGATACATGCAAAATCGTCGTTTCAGACCGTGAAACGCTCAAATATGATGTAAAAACTGTTTCTCAAAACATGTCTCCAAATCACTTGAAAATGCGTTTTCTAAGCGAATTACGTGTTTTTAAGGTGTTTTGCAGTAACTTCTATAACTTCTATAGTTCAAATCGGCACTCTAGCTGCGCTGGCGAGTGCACCACGGAGATCCTCCAAAAGGTTGTATTCACTAGAAAACAGTGTATTTTGTCTTATTGTACCCTAAATAACTTAGTTCCATCGAAACTACAGGTAGAATATGTTTCCAAAGATACATGCAAAATCGTCGTTTCAGACCGTGAAACGCTCAAATATGATGTAAAACTGTTTCTCAAAACATGTCTCCAAATCACATGAAAATGCGTTTTCTAAGCGAATTACGTGTTTTTAAGGTGTCTTGCAGTAACTTCTATAGTTCAAATCGGCACTCTAGCTGCGCTGGCGAGTGCACCACGGAGTGTCTCCAAAAGGATGTATTCACTAAAAAACAGTGTATTTTGTCTTATTGTACCCTAAATAACCTAGTTCCATCGAAACTACAGGTGTAATATGTTTCCAAAGATACATGCAAAATCGTCGTTTCAGACCGTGAAACGCTCAAATATGATGTAAAACCTGTTTCTCAAAACATGTCTCCAAATCACTTGAAAATGCGTTTTCTAAGCGAATTACGTGTTTTTAAGGTGTTTTGCAGTAACTTCTATTGTTCAAATCGGCACTCTAGCTGCGCTGGCGAGTGCACCACGGAGTGCCTCCAAAAGGTTGTATTCACTAGAAAACAGTGTATTTTGTCTTATTGTACCCTAAATAACCTAGTTCCATCGAAACTACAGGTAGAATATGTTTCCAAAGATACATGCAAAATCGTCGTTTCAGACCGTGAAACGCTCAAATATGATGTAAAAACTGTTTCTCAAAACATGTCTCCAAATCACTTGAAAATGCGTTTTCTAAGCGAATTACGTGTTGTTAAGGTGTTTTGCAGTAACTTCTGTAGTTCAAATCGGCACTCTAGCTGCGCTGGCAAGTGCACCACGGAGTGCTTCCAAAGGGTTGTATTCACTAAAAAACAGTGTATTTTGTTTTATTGTACCCTAAATAACCTAGTTCCATCGAAACTACAGGTACAATATGTTTCCAAAGATACATGCAAAATCGTCGTTTCAGACCGTGAAACGCTCAATTATGATGTAAAAACTGTTTCTCAAAATATGTCTCCAAATCACTTGAAAATGCGTTTTCTAAGCGAATTACGTGTTTTTATGGTGTTTTGCAGTAACTTCTATAGTTCAAATCGGCACTCTAGTTGCGCTGGCGAGTGCACCACGGAGTGCCTCCAAAAGGTTGTATTCACTAAATAACAGTGTATTTTGTCTTATTGTACCCTAAATAACCTAGTTCCATCGAAACTACAGGTAGAATATGTTTCCAAAGATACATGCAAATTCGTCGTTTCAGACCGTGAAACGCTCAAATATGATGTAAAAACTGTTTCTCAAAACATGTCTCCAAATCACTTGAAAATGCGTTTTCTAAGCGAATTACGTGTTTTTAAGGTGTTTTGCAGTAACTTCTATAGTTCAAATCGGCACTCTAGCTGCGCTGGCGAGTGCACCACGGAGTGCCTCCAAAAGGTTGTATTCACTAAACAACAGTGTATTTTGTCTTATTGTACCCTAAATAACCTAGTTCCATTGAAACTACAGGTAGAATATGTTTCCAAAGATACATGCAAAATCGTCGTTTCAGACCGTGAAACGCTCAAATATGATGTAAAAACTGTTTCTCAAAACATGTTTCCAAATCACTTGAAAATGCGTTTTCTAAGCGAATTACGTGTTTTTAAGGTGTTTTGCAGTAACTTCTATAACTTCTATAGTTCGAATCGGCACTCTAGCTGCGCTGGCGAGTGCACCACGGAGTGCCTTCAAAAGGTTGTATTCACTAAAAAATCTGATGTGGCCAGCACATTACCTTCCGTCAGTTCGTGGTCAGTTCTATGTATTTTGTACAAATTTCATACGGAAAGTTCCTTGCTAAATTAAATATTCTATTTCTTGTACATTACCTTCCCGCAGTTTTTATGCAAATTTCATACAGAAAATTATTATTTTGTGACGTTTTCTATATACAGTGTAATGTATAAAAGATTTATTGTTATTATTATTATTATTTTTATTATTTCGTGTACATTACCTTAAAGCAGTTGTATGTATTTTATACAAATTCCATACAGAAAGCAAAAGATCCTATATTTCCAGTAAAAATTATAAGACAAACACACTATGTCAATTTCACTTGACACTGACATCTTTTAATCAGAATTTTCTTAATATAGTAGCTGTTTCCATAGCTATGGCTACTTTATGAAATTTAATTTCTTTATAATTTTTTAACTCTATATCCATTTAATATTAAGTATAAAATGCAGTCAAATCGTATAGAGAATAAAATATTCTTTAATATTTATAATAACATTAAATGTGAAAAAATGATATTTAACATAGTTTTTTCAAGAAAAACTGTTAAAATCTTCAAATGATGGTACTTCCGGTTGACCAATTGTAACCAAAATCTAATCAGCTCTTCATATGGATGTAACGAAGAAGTACACGAAAAAATTATAATTTTTGTAACTGTAGTATTAGAGTTATCGCAGACGAAAATTTTGTTACACACACACACACACATCCACACACACACACATCCACACACACACACACACACACACACATACAGACATCATCGTAAAAATAGTAAATTCGTATTCTAGGGACCCTAAAACGTGCTTATTGATTAAAAACTCATCATCGAATTTTTTGACCAAAGACAATACCTTCCTTACCTAAAGGTGACGGAAGGTAAAAAACAGTGTATTTTGTCTTATTGTACCCTAAATAACCTAGTTCCATCAAAACTACAAGTACAATATGTTTCCAAATATACATGCAAAATCGTCGTTTCAGACCGTGAAACGCTCAAATATGATGTAAAAACTGTTTCTCAAACATGTGTCCAAATCACTTGAAAATGCGTTTTCTAAGCAAATTACGTGTTTTTAAGGTGTTTTGCAGTAACTTCTATAGTTCAAATCGGCACTCTAGCTGCGCTGGCGAGTGCACCACGGAGTGCCTCCAAAAGGTTGTATTCACTAAAAAACAGTGTATTTTGTCTTATTGTACCCTAAATAACCTAGTTCCATCGAAACTACAGGTAGACTATGTTTCCAAAGATACATGCAAAATCGTCGTTTCAGACCGTGAAACGTTCAAATATGATGTAAAAACTGTTTCTTAAAACATGTCTCCAAATCACTTGAAAATGCGTTTTCTAAGCGAATTACGTGTTTTTAAGTTGTTTTGCAGTAACTTCTATAGTTCAAATCGGCACTCTAGCTGCGCTGGCGAGTGCACCACGGAGATCCTCCAAAAGGTTGTATTCACTAGAAAACAGTGTATTTTGTCTTATTGTACCCTAAATAACTTAGTTCCATCGAAACTACAGGTAGAATATGTTTCCAAAGATACATGCAAAATCGTCGTTTCAGACCGTGAAACGCTCAAATATGATGTAAAAACTGTTTCTCAAAACATGTCTCCAAATCACTTGAAAATGTGTTTTCTAAGCGAATTACGTGTTTTTAAGGTGTTTTGCAGTAATTTCTATAACTTCTATAGTTCAAATCGGCACTCTAGCTGCGCTGGCGAGTGCACCACGGAGTGCCTCCAAAAGGTTGTATTCACTAAAAAACAGTGTATTTTGTCTTATTGTACCCTAAATAACCTAGTTCCATCGAAACTACAGGTAGAATATGTTTCCAAAGATACATGCAAAATCGTCGTTTCAGACCGTGAAACGCTCAAATATGATGTAAAAACTTTTTCTCAAAACATGTCTCCAAATCACTTGAAAATGCGTTTTCTAAGCGAATTACGTGTTTTTAAGGTGTTTTGCAGTAACTTCTATAGTTCAAATCGGCACTCTAGCTGCGCTGGCGAGTGCACCACGGAGTGCCTCCAAAAGGTTGTATTCACTAAAAAACAGTGTATTTTGTCTTATTGTACCCTAAATAACCTAGTTCCATCGAAACTACAGGTAGACTATGTTTCCAAAGATACATGCAAAATCGTCGTTTCAGACCGTGAAACGTTCAAATATGATGTAAAAACTGTTTCTTAAAACATGTCTCCAAATCACTTGAAAATGCGTTTTCTAAGCGAATTACGTGTTTTTAAGTTGTTTTGCAGTAACTTCTATAGTTCAAATCGGCACTCTAGCTGCGCTGGCGAGTGCACCACGGAGATCCTCCAAAAGGTTGTATTCACTAGAAAACAGTGTATTTTGTCTTATTGTACCCTAAATAACTTAGTTCCATCAAAACTACAGGTAGAATATGTTTCCAAAGATACATGCAAAATCGTCGTTTCAGACCGTGAAACGCTCAAATATGATGTAAAAACTGTTTCTCAAAACATGTCTCCAAATCACTTGAAAATGTGTTTTCTAAGCGAATTACGTGTTTTTAAGGTGTTTTGCAGTAATTTCTATAACTTCTATAGTTCAAATCGGCACTCTAGCTGCGCTGGCGAGTGCACCACGGAGTGTCTCCAAAAGGATGTATTCACTAAAAAACAGTGTATTTTGTCTTATTGTACCCTAAATAACCTAGTTCCATCGAAACTACAGGTAGACTATGTTTCCAAAGATATATGCAAAATCGTCGTTTCAGACCGTGAAACGCTCAAATATGATGTAAAAACTGTTTCTCAAAACATGTCTCCAAATCACTTGAAAATGCGTATTCTAAGCGAATTACGTGTTGTTAAGGTGTTTTGCAGTAACTTCTATAGTTCAAATCGGCACTCTAGCTGCGCTGGCAAGTGCACCACGGAGTGCTTCCAAAAGGTTGTATTCACTAAAAAACAGTGTATTTTGTTTTATTGTACCCTAAATAACCTAGTTCCATCGAAACTACAGGTACAATATATTTCCAAAGATACATGCAAAATCGTCGTTTCAGACCGTGAAACGCTCAATTATGATGTAAAAACTGTTTCTCAAAACATGTCTCCAAATCACTTGAAAATGCGTTTTCTAAGCGAATTACGTGTTTTTATGGTGTTTTGCAGTAACTTCTATAGTTCAAATCGGCACTCTAGTTGCGCTGGCGAGTGCACCACGGAGTGCCTCCAAAAGGTTGTATTCACTAAACAACAGTGTATTTTGTCTTATTGTACCCTAAATAACCTAGTTCCATTGAAACTACAGGTAGAATATGTTTCCAAAGATACATGCAAAATCGTCGTTTCAGACCGTGAAACGCTCAAATATGATGTAAAAACTGTTTCTCAAAACATGTCTCCAAATCACTTGAAAATGCGTTTTCTAAGCGAATTACGTGTTTTTAAGGTGTTTTGCAGTAACTTCTATAACTTCTATAGTTCAAATCGGCACTCTAGCTGCGCTGGCGAGTGCACCACGGAGATCCTCCAAAAGGTTGTATTCACTAGAAAACAGTGTATTTTGTCTTATTGTACCCTAAATAACTTAGTTCCATCGAAACTACAGGTAGAATATGTTTCCAAAGATACATGCAAAATCGTCGTTTCAGACCGTGAAACGCTCAAATATGATGTAAAAACTGTTTCTCAAAACATGTCTCCAAATCACTTGAAAATGTGTTTTCTAAGCGAATTACGTGTTTTTAAGGTGTTTTGCAGTAATTTCTATAACTTCTATAGTTCAAATCGGCACTCTAGCTGCGCTGGCGAGTGCACCACGGAGTGCCTCCAAAAGGTTGTATTTACTAAAAAACAGTGTATTTTGTCTTATTGTACCCTAAATAACCTAGTTCCATCGAAACTACAGGTAGAATATGTTTCCAAAGATACATGCAAAATCGTCGTTACAGACCGTGAAACGCTCAAATATGATGTAAAAACTTTTTCTCAAAACATGTCTCCAAATCACTTGAAAATGCGTTTTCTAAGCGAATTACGTGTTTTTAAGGTGTTTTGCAGTAACTTCTATAGTTCAAATCGGCACTCTAGCTGCGCTGGCGAGTGCACCACGGAGTGCCTCCAAAAGGTTGTATTCACTAAAAAACAGTGTATTTTGTCTTATTGTACCCTAAATAACCTAGTTCCATCGAAACTACAGGTAGACTATGTTTCCAAAGATACATGCAAAATCGTCGTTTCAGACCGTGAAACGTTCAAATATGATGTAAAAACTGTTTCTTAAAACATGTCTCCAAATCACTTGAAAATGCGTTTTCCAAGCGAATTACGTGTTTTTAAGTTGTTTTGCAGTAACTTCTATAGTTCAAATCGGCACTCTAGCTGCGCTGGCGAGTGCACCACGGAGATCCTCCAAAAGGTTGTATTCACTAGAAAACAGTGTATTTTGTCTTATTGTACCCTAAATAACTTAGTTCCATCGAAACTACAGGTAGAATATGTTTCCAAAGATACATGCAAAATCGTCGTTTCAGACCGTGAAACGCTCAAATATGATGTAAAAACTGTTTCTCAAAACATGTCTCCAAATCACTTGAAAATGCGTTTTCTAAGCGAATTACGTGTTTTTAAGGTGTTTTGCAGTAACTTCTATAACTTCTATAGTTCAAATCGGCACTCTAGCTGCGCTGGCGAGTGCACCACGGAGTGCCTTCAAAAGGTTGTATTCACTAAAAAACAGTGTATTTTGTCTTATTGTACCCTAAATAACCTAGTTCCATCAAAACTACAAGTACAATATGTTTCCAAATATACATGCAAAATCGTCGTTCAGACCGTGTAACGCTCAATATGATGTAAAAACTGTTTCTCAAAACATGTGTCCAAATCACTTGAAAATGCGTTTTCTAAGCAAATTACGTGTTTTTAAGGTGTTTTGCAGTAACTTCTATAGTTCAAATCGGCACTCTAGCTGCGCTGGCGAGTGCACCACGGAGTGCCTCCAAAAGGTTGTATTCACTAAAAAACAGTGTATTTTGTCTTATTGTACCCTAAATAACCTAGTTCCATCGAAACTACAGGTAGAATATGTTTCCAAAGATACATGCAAAATCGTCGTTTCAGACCGTGAAACGCTCAAATATGATGTAAAACTTTTCTCAAACATGTCTCCAATCACTTGAAAATGCGTTTTCTAAGCGAATTACGTGTTTTTAAGGTGTTTTGCAGTAACTTCTATAGTTCAAATCGGCACTCTAGCTGCGCTGGCGAGTGCACCACGGAGTGCCTCCAAAATGTTATATTCACTAAAAAACAGTGTATTTTGTCTTATTGTACCCTAATAACCTAGTTCCATCGAAACTACAGGTAGAATGTGTTTCCAAAGATACATGCAAAATCATCGTTTCAGACCGTGAACGCTCAAATATGATGTAAAACTGTTTCTCAAAACATGTCTCCAAATCACATGAAAATGCGTTTTCTAAGCGAATTACGTGTTTTTAAGGTGTCTTGCAGTAACTTCTATAGTTCAAATCGGCACTCTAGCTGCGCTGGCGAGTGCACCACGGAGTGTCTCCAAAAGGATGTATTCACTAAAAAACAGTGTATTTTGTCTTATTGTACCCTAAATAACCTAGTTCCATCGAAACTACAGGTGTAATATGTTTCCAAAGATACATGCAAAATCGTCGTTTCAGACCATGAACGCTCAAATATGATGTAAAACCTGTTTCTCAAAACATGTCTCCAAATCACTTGAAAATGCGTTTTCTAAGCGAATTACGTGTTTTTAAGGTGTTTTGCAGTAACTTCTATTGTTCAAATCGGCACTCTAGCTGCGCTGGCGAGTGCACACGGAGTGCCTCCCAAAAGGTTGTATTCACTAAAAAACAGTGTATTTTGTCTTATTGTACCCTAAATAACCTAGTTCCATCGAAACTACAGGTAGAATATGTTTCAAAGATACATGCAAAATCGTCGTTTCAGGACCGTGAAACGCTCAAATATGATGTAAAAACTGTTTCTCAAAACATGTCTCCAAATCACTTGAAAATGCGTTTTCTAAGCGAATTACGTGTTTTTAAGGTGTTTTGCAGTAACTTCTATAGTTCAAATCGGCACTCTAGCTGCGCTGGCAAGTGCACCACGGAGTGCTTCCAAAAGGTTGTATTCACTAAAAAACAGTGTATTTTGTCTTATTGTACCCTAAATAACCTAGTTCCATCGAAACTACAGGTACAATATGTTTCCAAAGATACATGCAAAATCGTCGTTTCAGACCGTGAAACGCTCAATTATGATGTAAAAACTGTTTCTCAAAACATGTCTCCAAATCACTTGAAAATGAGTTTTCTAAGCGAATTACGTGTTTTTATGGTGTTTTGCAGTAACTTCTATAGTTCAAATCGGCACTCTAGTTGCGCTGGCGAGTGCACCACGGAGTGCCTCCAAAAGGTTGTATTCACTAAATAACAGTGTATTTTGTCTTATTGTACCCTAAATAACCTAGTTCCATCGAAACTACAGGTAGAATATGTTTCCAAAGATACATGCAAATTCGTCGTTTCAGACCGTGAAACGCTCAAATATGATGTAAAAACTGTATCTCAAAACATGTCTCCAAATCACTTGAAAATGCGTTTTCTAAGCGAATTACGTGTTTTTAAGGTGTTTTGCAGTAACTTCTATAGTTCAAATCGGCACTCTAGCTGCGCTGGCGAGTGCACCACGGAGTGCCTCCAAAAGGTTGTATTCACTAAACAACAGTGTATTTTGTCTTATTGTACCCTAAATAACCTAGTTCCATTGAAACTACAGGTAGAATATGTTTCCAAAGATACATGCAAAATCGTCGTTTCAGACCGTGAAACGCTCAAATATGATGTAAAAAACTGTTTCTCAAACATGTCTCCAAATCACTTAAAAATGCGTTTTCTAAGCGAATTACGTGTTTTTAAGGTGTTTTGCAGTAACTTCTATAACTTCTATAGTTCAAATCGGCACTCTAGCTGCGCTGGCGAGTGCACCACGGAGTGCCTTCAAAAGGTTGTATTCACTAAAAAAACAGTGTATTTTGTCTTATTGTACCCTAAATAACCTAGTCCCATCAAAACTACAAGTACAATATGTTTCCAATATACATGCAAAAATCGTCGTTTCAGACCGTGAAACGCTCAAATATGATGTAAAAACTGTTTCTCAAAACATGTGTCCAAATCACTTGAAAATGCGTTTCTAAGCAAATTACGTGTTTTTTAAGGTGTTTTGCAGTAACCTTCTATAGTTCAAAATCGGCACTCTAGCTGCGCTGGCGAGTGCACCACGGAGTGCCTCCAACAGGTTGTATTCACTAAAAAACAGTGTATTTTGTCTTATTGTACCCTAAATAACTAGTTCCATCGAAACTACAGGTAGAATATGTTTCCAAAGATACATGCAAAATCGTCGTTTCAGACCGTGAAACGCTCAAATATGATGTAAAAACTGTTTCTCAAAACATGTCTCCAAATCACTTGAAAATGTGTTTTCTAAGCGAATTACGTGTTGTTAAGGTGTTTTGCAGTAACTTCTATAACTTCTATAGTTCAAATCGGCACTCTAGCTGCGCTGGCGAGTGCACCACGGAGTGCCTCCAAAAGGTTGTATTCACTAAAAAACAGTGTATTTTGTTTTATTGTACCCTAAATAACCTAGTTCCATCGAAACTACAGGTAGAATATGTTTCCAAAGATACATGCAAATCGTCGTTTCAGACCGTGAAACGCTCAAATATGATGTAAAAACTGTTTCTCAAAACATGTCTCCAAATCACTTGAAAATGCGTTTTCTAAGCGAATTACGTGTTTTTAAGGTGTTTTGCAGTAACTTCAATAGTTCAAATCGGCACTCTAGCTGCGCTGCGAGTGCACCAC
>CAUJCB010000390.1:0-135000 GCA_963082715.1 Harpalus rubripes
AAAGATACATGCAAAATCGTCGTTTCAGACCGTGAAACGCTGAAATATGATGTAAAAACTGTTTCTCAAAACATGTCTCCAAATCACTTGAAAATGCGTTTTCTAAGCGAATTACGTGTTTTAAGGTGTTTTGCAGTAACTTCTATAGTTCAAATCAGCACTCTAGCTGCGCTGGCGAGTGCACCACGGAGTGCCTCCAAAATCTTGTATTCACTAAAAATCTGTGAATTTTGTCTTATTGTAGTATAAATAACCTAGTTCCATCGAAACTACAGGTAGAATATGTTTCGAAAGATACATGCAAAATCGTCGTTTCAGACCGTGAAACGCTCAAATATGATGCAAAAACTGTTCCACAAAACATGTCTCCAAATCACTTGAAAATGCGTTTTCTAAGCGAATTATGTGTTTTTAAATTGTTTTGCAGTAACTTCTATAGTTTAATTCGGCACTCTAGCTGCGCTGGCGAGTGCTCCACGAAGTGTCTCCAAAAGGTTGTATTCACTAAAAACCAGTGTATTTTGTCTTATTGTACCCTAAATAACCTAGTTTCCATCGAAACTACAGGTAGAATATGTTTCCAAAGATACATGCAAAATCGTCGTTTCAGACCGTGAAACGCTCAAATATGATGTAAAAACTGTTTCTCAAAACATGTCTCCAAAAATGCGTTTCTAAGCGAATTACGTGTTTTTAAGGTGTTTTGCAGTAACTTCTATAGTTCAAATCGGCACTCTAGCTGCGCTGGCGAGTGCACTACGGAGAGACTCCAAAATCTTGTATTCACTAAAAATCAGTGTATTTTGTCTTATTGTAGCATAAATAACCTAGTTCCATCGAAACTACAGGTAGAATATGTTTCGAAAGATACATGCAAATTCGTCGTTTCAGACCGTAAAACGCTGAAATATGATGTAAAAAGTGTTTCTCAAAACATGTCTCCAAATCACTTGAAAATGCGTTTTTTAAGCGAATTACGTGATTTTAAGGTGTTTTGCAGTAACTTCTATAGTTCAAATCAGCACTCTAGCTGCGCTGGCGAGTGCACCACGGAGTGCCTCCAAAATCTTGTATTCACTAAAAATCAGTATATTTTGTCTTATTGTACCCTTAATAACCTAGTTCCATCGAAACTACAGGTAGAATATGTTTTCAAAGATACATGCAAAATCGTCGTTTCAGACCGTGAAACGCTCAAATATGATGTAAAAACTGTTTCTCAAAACATGTCTCCAAATCACTTGAAAATGCGTTTTCTAAGCGAATTACGTATTTTTAAGGTGTTTTGCAGTAACTTCTATAGTTCAAATCGGCACTCTAGCTGCGCTGGCGAGTGCACCACGGAGTGCCTCCAAAAGGTTGTATTCACTAAAAATCAGTGTATTTTGTCTTATTGTAGCATAAATAACCTAGTTCCATCGAAACTACAGGCAGAATATGTTTCGAAAGATACATGCAAACTCGTCGTTTCAGACCGTGAAACGCTCAAATATGATGTAAAAACTCTTTCTCAAAACATGTCTCCAAAAATGCGTTTTCTAAACGAATTACGTGTTTTTAAGGTGTTTTGCAGTAACTTCTATAGTTCAAATCGGCACTCTAGCTGCGCTGGCGAGTGCACCACGGAGTGCCTCGAAAATCTTGTATTCACTAAAAATCAGTGTATTTTGTCTTATTGTAGCATAAATAACCCAGTTCCATCGAAACTACAGGTAGAATATGTTTCGAAAGATACATGCAAAATCGTCGTTTCAGACCGTGAAACGCTGAAATAAATTATGTAAAAACTGTTTCTCAAAACATGTCTCCAAATCACTTGAAAATGCGTTTTCTAAGCGAACTACGTGTTTTTAAGGTGTTTTGCAGTAACTTCTATAGTTCAAATCGGCACTCTAGCTGCGCTGGCGAGTGCACTACGGAGTGCCTCCAAAATCTTGTATTCACTAAAAATCAGTGTATTTTGTGTTATTGTAGCATAAATAACCCAGTTCCATCGAAACTACAGGTAGAATATGTTTCGAAAGATACATGCAAAATCGTCGTTTCAGACCGTGAAACGCTGAAATATGATGTAAAAACTGTTTCTCAAAACATGTCTCCAAATCATTTGAAAATGCGTTTTCTAAGCGAATTACGTGTTTTTAAGGTGTTTTGCAGTAACTTCTATAGTTCAAATCAGCACTCTAGCTGCGCTGGCGAGTGCACCACGGAGTGCCTCCAAAATCTTGTATTCACTAAAAAGCAGTGTATTTTGTCTTATTGTACCCTAAATAACCTAGTTCCATCGAAACTACAGGTAGAATGTGTTTCAAAAGATACATGCAAAATCGTCGTTTCAGACCGTGAAACGCTCAAATATGATGTAAAAACTGTTTCTCAAAACATGTCTCCAAATCACTTGAAAATGCGTTTTCTAAGCGAATTACGTGTTTTTAAGGTGTTTTGCAGTAACTTCTAAAGTTCAAATCGGCACTCTAGTTGCGCTGGCGAGTGTACCACGGAGTGCCTCCAAAATCTTGTATTCACTAAAAATCTGTGTATTTTGTCTTATTGTAGAATAAATAACCTAGTTCCATCGAAACTACAGGTAGAATATGTTTCGAAAGATACATGCAAAATCGTCGTTTCAGACCGTGAAACGCTCAAATATGATGCAAAAACTGTTTCTCAAAACATGTCTCCAAATCACTTGAAAATGCGTTTTCTAAGCGAATTATGTGTTTTTAAAGTGTTTTGCAGTAACTTCTATAGTTCAATTCGGCACTCTAGCTGCGCTGGCGAGTGCTCCACGAAGTGTCTCCAAAATCTTGTATTCACTAAAAATCAGTGTATTTTGTCTTATTGTAGCATAAATAACCTAGTTCCATCGAAACTACAGGTAGAATATGTTTCGAAAGATACATGCAAAATCGTCGTTTCAGACCGTGAAACGCTCAAATATGATGTAAAAACTGTTTTTTAAAACATGTCTCCAAAAATGCGTTTCTAAGCGAATTACGTGTTTTTAAGGTGTTTTGCAGTAACTTCTATAGTTCAAATCGGCACTCTAGCTGCGCTGGCGAGTGCACCACGGAGTGCCTCCAAAAGGTTGTATTCACTAAAAATCAGTGTATTTTGTCTTATTGTAGCATAAATAACCTAGTTCCATCGAAACTACAGGTAGAATATGTTTCGAAAGATACATGCAAAATCGTCGTTTCAGAACCGTGAAACGCTCAAATATGATGTAAAAACTCTTTCTCAAAACATATCTCCAAAAATGCGTTTTCTAAACGAATTACGTGTTTTTAAGGTATTTTGCAGTAACTTCTATAGTTCAAATCGGCACTCTAGCTGCGCTGGCGAGTGCACCACGGAGTGCCTCCAAAATCTTGTATTCACTAAAAATCAGTGTATTTTGTGTTATTGTAGCATAAATAACCCAGTTCCATCGAAACTACAGGTAGAATATGTTTCGAAAGATACATGCAAAATCGTCGTTTCAGACCGTGAAACGCTGAAATATGATGTAAAAACTGTTTCTCAAAACATGTCTCCAAATCATTTGAAAATGCGTTTTCTAAGCGAATTACGTGTTTTTAAGGTGTTTTGCAGTAACTTCTATAGTTCAAATCAGCACTCTAGCTGCGCTGGCGAGTGCACCACGGAGTGCCTCCAAAATCTTGTATTCACTAAAAAGCAGTGTATTTTGTCTTATTGTACCCTAAATAACCTAGTTCCATCGAAACTACAGGTAGAATGTGTTTCAAAAGATACATGCAAAATCGTCGTTTCAGACCGTGAAACGCTCAAATATGATGTAAAAACTGTTTCTCAAAACATGTCTCCAAATCACTTGAAAATGCGTTTTCTAAGCGAATTACGTGTTTTTAAGGTGTTTTGCAGTAACTTCTAAAGTTCAAATCGGCACTCTAGTTGCGCTGGCGAGTGTACCACGGAGTGCCTCCAAAATCTTGTATTCACTAAAAATCTGTGTATTTTGTCTTATTGTAGAATAAATAACCTAGTTCCATCGAAACTACAGGTAGAATATGTTTCGAAAGATACATGCAAAATCGTCGTTTCAGACCGTGAAACGCTCAAATATGATGCAAAAACTGTTTCTCAAAACATGTCTCCAAATCACTTGAAAATGCGTTTTCTAAGCGAATTATGTGTTTTTAAAGTGTTTTGCAGTAACTTCTATAGTTCAATTCGGCACTCTAGCTGCGCTGGCGAGTGCTCCACGAAGTGTCTCCAAAATCTTGTATTCACTAAAAATCAGTGTATTTTGTCTTATTGTAGCATAAATAACCTAGTTCCATCGAAACTACAGGTAGAATATGTTTCGAAAGATACATGCAAAATCGTCGTTTCAGACCGTGAAACGCTCAAATATGATGTAAAAACTGTTTTTTAAAACATGTCTCCAAAAATGCGTTTCTAAGCGAATTACGTGTTTTTAAGGTGTTTTGCAGTAACTTCTATAGTTCAAATCGGCACTCTAGCTGCGCTGGCGAGTGCACCACGGAGTGCCTCCAAAAGGTTGTATTCACTAAAAATCAGTGTATTTTGACTTATTGTAGCATAAATAACCCAGTTCCATCGAAACTACAGGTAGAATATGTTTCGAAAGATACATGCAAAAACGTCGTTTCAGACCGTGAAACGCTGAAATAAATTATGTAAAAACTGTTTCTCAAAACATGTCTCCAAATCACTTGAAAATGCGTTTTCTAAGCGAATTACGTGTTTTTAAGGTGTTTTGCAGTAACTTCTATAGTTCAAATCGGCACTCTAGCTGCGCTGGCGAGTGCACTACGGAGTGCCTCCAAAATCTTGTATTCACTAAAAATCAGTGTATTTTGTCTTATTGTAGCATAAATAACCCAGTTCCATCGAAACTACAGGTAGAATATGTTTCGAAAGATACATGCAAAATCGTCGTTTCAGACCGTGAAACGCTGAAATATGATGTAAAAACTGTTTCTCAAAACATGTCTTTAAATCACTTGAAAATGCGTTTTCTAAGCGAATTACGTGTTTTTAAGGTGTTTTGCAGTAACTTCTATAGTTCAAATTAGCACTCTAGCTGCGCTGGCGAGTGCACCACGGAGTGCCTCCAAAATCTTGTATTCACTAAAAAGCAGTGTATTTTGTCTTATTGTACCCTAAATAACCTAGTTCCATCGAAACTACAGGTAGAATGTGTTTCAAAAGATACATGCAAAATCGTCGTTTCAGACCGTGAAACGCTCAAATATGATGTAAAAACTGTTTCTCAAAACATGTCTCCAAATCACTTGAAAATGCGTTTTCTAAGCGAATTACGTGTTTTTAAGGTGTTTTGCAGTAACTTCTATAGTTCAAATCGGCACTCTAGCTGCGCTGGCGAGTGTACCACGGATTGCCTCCAAAATCTTGTATTCACTAAAACTCTGTGTATTTTGTCTTATTGTAGCATAAATAACCTAGTTCCATCGAAACTACAGGTAGAATATGTTTCGAACAATACATGCAAAATCGTCGTTTCAGACCGTGAACGCTCAAATATGATGCAAAAACTGTTTCTCAAAACATGTCTCCAAATCACTTGAAAATGCGTTTTCTAAGCGAATTATGTGTTTTTAAAGTGTTTTGCAGTAACTTCTATAGTTCAATTCGGCACTCTAGCTGCGCTGGCGAGTGCTCCACGAAGTGTCTCCAAAATCTTGTATTCACTAAAAATCAGTGTATTTTGTCTTATTGTAGCATAAATAACCTAGTTCCATCGAAACTACAGGTAGAATATGTTTCCAAAGATACATGCAAAATCGTCGTTTCAGACCGTGAAACGCTCAAATATGATGTAAAAACTGTTTTTTAAAACATGTCTCCAAAAATGCGTTTCTAAGCGAATTACGTGTTTTTAAGGTGTTTTGCAGTAACTTCTATACTTCAAATCGGCACTCTAGCTGCGCTGGCGAGTACACTACGGAGTGCCTCCAAAATCTTGTATTCACTAAAAATCAGTGTATTTTGTCTTATTGTAGCATAAATAACCTAGTTCCATCGAAACTACAGGTAGAATATGTTTCGAAAGATACATGCAAAATCGTCGTTTCAGACCGTGAAACGCTGAAATATGATGTAAAAACTGTTTCTCAAAACATGTCTCCAAATCACTTGAAAATGCGTTTTTTAAGCGAATTACGTGATTTTAAGGTGTTTTGCAGTAACTTCTATAGATCAAATCGGCACTCTAGCTGCGCTGGCGAGTGCACCACGGAGTGCCTCCAAAATCTTGTATTCACTAAAAATCAGTATATTTTGTCTTATTGTACCCTTAATAACCTAGTTCCATCGAAACTACAGGTAGAATATGTTTCCAAAGATACATGCAAAATCGTCGTTTCAGACCGTGAAACGCTCAAATATGATGTAAAAACTGTTTCTCAAAACATGTCTCCAAATCACTTGAAAATGCGTTTTCTAAGCGAATTACGTATTTTTAAGGTGTTTTGCAGTAACTTCTATAGTTCAAATCGGCACTCTAGCTGCAATGGCGAGTGCACCACGGAGTGCCTCCAAAAGGTTGTATTCACTAAAAAACAGTATATTTTGTCTTATTGTACCCTTAATAATCTAGTTCCATCGAAACCACAGGTAGAATATGTTTCCAAAGATACATGCAAAATCGTCGTTTCAGACCGAGAAACGCTCAAATATGATGTAAAAACTGTTTCTCAAAACATGTCTCCAAAAATGCGTTTTTCTAAGCGAATTAAGTGTTTTTAAGATGTTTTGCAGTAACTTCTATAGTTCAAATCGTTACTCTAGCTGCGCTGGCGAGTGCACTACGGAGTGCCTCCAAAATCTTGTATTCACTAAAAATCAGTGTATTTTGTCTTATTGTAGCATAAATAACCTAGTTCCATCGAAACTACAGGTAGAATATGTTTCGAAAGATACATGCAAAATCGTCGTTTCAGACCGTGAAACGCTGAAATATGATGTAAAAACTGTTTCTCAAAACATGTCCCCAAATCACTTGAAAATGCGTTTTCTAAGCGAATTACGTGTTTTTAAGGTGTTTTGCAGTAACTTCTATAGTTCAAATCGTTACTCTAGCTGCGCTGGCGAGTGCACTACGGAGTGCCTCCAAAATCTTGTATTCACTAAAAATCAGTGTATTTTGTCTTATTGTAGCATAAATAACCTAGTTCCATCGAAACTACAGGTAGAATATGTTTCGAAAGATACATGCAAAATCGTCGTTTCAGACCGTGAAACGCTCAAATACTCGTATGATGTAAAAACACTTTCTCAAAACATGTCTCCAAATCACTTGAAAATGCGTTTTCTAAACGAATTACGTGTTTTTAAGGTGTTTTGCAGTAACTTCTATAGTTTAAATTAGCACTCTAGCTGCGCTGGCGAGTGCACCTCGGAGTGCCTCCAAAAGGTTGTATTCACTAAAAAACAGTATATTTTGTCTTATTGTACCCTTAATAACCTAGTTCCATCGAAACCACAGGTAGAATATGTTTCCAAAGATACATGCAAAATCGTCGTTTCAGACCGTGAAACGCTCAAATATGATGTAAAAACTGTTTCTCAAAACATGTCTCCAAAAATGCGTTTTCTAAGCGAATTACGTGTTTTTAAGGTGTTTTGCAGTAACTTCTATAGTTCAAATCGGCCCTCTAGCTGCGCTGGCGAGTTCACTACGGAGTGCCTCCAAAATCTTGTATTCACTAAAATTCAGTGTATTTTGTCTTATTGTAGCATAAATAACCTAGTTTCATCGAAACTTTAGTTAGAATATGTTTCGAAAGATACATGCAAAATCGTCGTTTCAGACCGTGAAACGCTGAAATATGATGTAAAAACTGTTTCTCAAAACATGTCTCCAAATCACTTGAAAATGCGTTTTCTAAGCGAATTACGTGTTTTTAAGGTGTTTTGCAGTAACTTCTATAGTTCAAATCGTTACTCTAGCTGCGCTGGCGAGTGCACTACGGAGTGCCTCCAAAATCTTGTATTCACTAAAAAGCAGTGTATTTTGTCTTATTGTACCCTAAATAACCTAGTTCCATCGAAACTACAGGTAGAATATGTTTCAAAAGATACATGCAAAATCGTCGTTTCAGACCGTGAAACGCTCAAATATGATGTAAAAACTCTTTCTCAAAACATGTCTCCAAATCACTTGAAATTGCGTTTTCTAAGCGAATTACGTGTTTTTAAGGTGTGTTGCAGTAACTTCTATAGTTTAAATCGGCACTCTAGCTGCGCTGGCGAGTGCACCACGGAGTGCCTCCAAAATCTTGTTTTCACTAAAAATCAGTGTATTTTGTCTTATTGTAGCATAAATAACCTAGTTCCATCGAAACTACAGGTAGAATATGTTTCGAAAGATACATGCAAAATCGTCGTTTCAGACCGTGAAACGCTCAAATATGATGCAAAAACTGTTTCTAAAAACATGTCTCCAAATCACTTGAAAATGCGTTTTCTAAGCGAATTATGTGTTTTTAAAGTGTTTTGCAGTAACTTCTATAGTTCAATTCGGCACTCTAGCTGCGCTGGCGAGTGCACTACGGAGTACCTATAAAATTGTACTTAAAGAAAATCGCTGTACTTTGACATATTATATCCTAAACAACAAAATTCCATCGAAAGTACCAGTAAAATATGTGTCCAAAAGCTAAACACAAATCGTTCGTTTCAGACCGTGAAACACTCAAATATGATGTAAAAACTGTTTCTCGAAACATGTCTCCAAATCACTTGAAAACGCGTTTTCTAAGCGAATTACGTGTTTTTAGGTTGTTTCGCAGTAACTTCTATAGTTCAAATCGGAACTCTAGCTGCGCTGGCGAGTGCACCACTTAGTGCCTCCAAAAGCTTGTATTCTCTAAAAATCAATGTATTTTGTCTTATTGTAGCTTAAATAACCAAGTGCCATCGAAACTACAGTTAGAATATGTTTCCAAAGTCTACATACAAAATCGTCGTTTCAGACCGTAAAACGCTCAAATATGATGTAAAACTGTTTCTCAAAACATGTCTCTAAATCACTTGAAAATGCGTTTTCTAAACGAATTACGTGGTTTTAAAGTGTTTTGCAGTATCTTCTATAGTTCAAATCGGCAAACTAGCTGCGCTGGCGAGTGTACTACGGAGTACCTATAAAATTGTACTTAAAGAAAATCGCTGTACTTTGTCATATTATATCCTAAACAACAAAATTCCATCGAAAGTACCAGTAAAATATTTGTCCAAAAGCTAAACACAAATCGTTCGTTTCAGACCGTGAAACACTCAAATATGATGTAAAAACTGTTTCTCGAAACATGTCTCCAAATCACTTGAAAACGCGTTTTCTAAGTGAATTACGTGTTTTTAGGTTGTTTTGCAGTAACTTCTATAGTTCAAATCGGAACTCTAGCTGCGCTGGCGAGTGCACCACTTAGTGCCTCCAAAAGCTTGTATTCTCTAAAAATCAATATATTTTGTCTTATTGTAGCCCAAATAACCAAGTGCCATCGAAACTACAGGTAGAATATGTTTCCAAAGTTTACATACAAAATCGTCGTTTCAGATCGTAAAACGCTGAAATATGATGTAAAACTGTTTCTCAAAACATGTCTCCAAATCACTTGAAAATGCGTTTTCTAAACGAATTACGTGTTTATAAGGTGTTTTGCAGTATCTTCTATAGTTCAAATCGGCAAACTAGCTGCGCTGGCGAGTGCACTACGGAGTACCTATAAAATTGTACTTAAAGAAAATCGCTGTACTTTGTCATATTATATACTAAACAACAAAATTCCATCAAAAGTACCAGTAAAATATTTGTCCAAAAGCTAAACACAAATCGTTCGTTTCAGACCGTGAAACACTCAAATATGATGTAAAAACTGTTTCTCGAAACATGTCTCCAAATCACTTGAAAACGCGTTTTCTAAGCGAATTAAGTTTTTTAGGGTGTTTTGCAGTAACTTCTATAGTTCAAACCGGACCTCTAGCTGCGCTGGCGATTGTACCACGGAGTGCCTCCAAAAGCTTGTATTTACTAAAAATCAATGTATTTTACCTTATTGTAGCCAAAATAACCAAGTAACATCGAAACAACCGGTAGAATTTTTTTTCTCAAAGTCTACATACAAATTCGTCGTTGCAGACCGTAAAACTTTCAAATCTTATGTAAAAACTGTTTCTTAAAACATGTTACTAAATACCTTGAAAATGCATTTTCTTAGCGAATTACGTGATTTTAAGGTATTTTGCAGTAACGTCTATAGTTCAAATCGGCACTTTAGCTGCGCTGACGGGTGCACCACGGAGTGCATCCAAAAGGATGTATTCTCTAAAAAGCAGTGTGTTTTGTATTATTGTACCCTAAATAACCAAGTGCTATTGAAACTACAAGTAGATTATGTTTCCAATGTCTACATACAAAATCGTCGTTTCAGACCGTTAAACGTTCAAATATGGTGTAAAAACTGTTTCTCAAAACATGTCTCAAAATTACTTGAAAATGCGTTTTCTAAGAGAATTACGAGTTTTTAGG
Source organism: Harpalus rubripes (assembly GCA_963082715.1). Classification (NCBI taxonomy): domain Eukaryota; kingdom Metazoa; phylum Arthropoda; class Insecta; order Coleoptera; family Carabidae; genus Harpalus; species Harpalus rubripes. The sequence continues at coordinate 10,538 of CAUJCB010000390.1, forward strand.
GTGTTTTGCAGTAACTTCTATAGATCAAATCGGAACTCTAGCTGCGCTGGCGAGTGCACTACGAAGTACTTCTAAAAGCTTTACTTAAAGAAAATCACTGTACTTTGTCATATTATATCCTAAACAACAAAATTCCATCGAAAGTACCAGTAAAATATGTGTCCAAAAGCTAAACACAAATCGTTCGTTTCAGACCGTGAAACACTCAAATATGATGTAAAAACTGTTTCTAGAAACATGTCTCCAAATCACTTGAAAACGCGTTTTCTAAGCGAATTAAGTTTTTTAGGGTGTTTTGCAGTAACTTCTATAGTTCAAACCGGACCTCTAGCTGCGCTGGCGATTGTACCACAGAGTGCCTCCAAAAGCTTGTATTTACTAAAAATCAATGTATTTTACCTTATTGTAGCCCAAATAACCAAGTAACATCGACACAACCGGTAGAATTTTTTTTCCAAAGTCTACATACAAATTCGTCGTTTCAGACCGTAAAACTTTCAAAACTTATGTAAAAACTGTTTCTCAAAACATGTTACTAAATACCTTGAAAATGCATTTTCTTAGCGAATTACGTGATTTTAAGGTATTTTGCAGTAACTTCTATAGTTCAAATCGGCACTTTAGCTGCGCTGACGGGTGCACCACGGAGTGCATCCAAAAGGATGTATTCTCTAAAAAGCAGTGTGTTTTGTATTATTGTACCCTAAATAACCAAGTGCTATTGAAACTACAAGTAGATTATGTTTCCAATGTCTACATACAAAATCGTCGTTTCAGACCGTGAAACGTTCAAATATGGTGTAAAAACTGTTTCTCAAAACATGTCTCAAAATCACTTGAAAATGCGTTTTCTAAGAGAATTACGAGTTTTTAGGGTGTTTTGCAGTTACATCTATAGATCAAATCGGAACTCTAGCTGCGCTGGCGAGTGCACTACGAAGTACTTCTAAAAGCTTTACTTAAAGAAAATCACTGTACTTTGTCATATTATATCCTAAACAACAAAATTCCATCGAAAGTACCAGTAAAATATGTGTCCAATAGCTAAGCACAAATCGTTCGTTTCAGACCGTGAAACACTCAAATATGATGTAAAAACTGTTTCTCGAAACATGTCTCCAAATCACTTGAAAACGCGTTTTCTAAGCGAATTAAGTTTTTTAGGGTGTTTTGCAGTAACTTCTATAGTTCAAACCGGACCTCTAGCTGCGCTGGCGATTGTACCACGGAGTGCCTCCAAAAGCTTGTATTTACTAAAAATCAATGTATTTTACCTTATTGTAGCCCAAATAACCAAGTAACATCGACACAACCGGTAGAATTTTTTTTCCAAAGTCTACATACAAATTCGTCGTTTCAGACCGTAAAACTTTCAAAACTTATGTAAAAACTGTTTCTCAAAACATGTTACTAAATACCTTGAAAATGCATTTTCTTAGCGAATTACGTGATTTTAAGGTATTTTGCAGTAACTTCTATAGTTCAAATCGGCACTTTAGCTGCGCTGACGGGTGCACCACGGAGTGCATCCAAAAGGATGTATTCTCTAAAAAGCAGTGTGTTTTGTATTATTGTACCCTAAATAACCAAGTGCTATTGAAACTACAAGTAGATTATGTTTCCAATGTCTACATACAAAATCGTCGTTTCAGACCGTGAAACGTTCAAATATGGTGTAAAAACTGTTTCTCAAAACATGTCTCAAAATCACTTGAAAATGCGTTTTCTAAGAGAATTACGAGTTTTTAGGGTGTTTTGCAGTTACTTCTATAGATCAAATCGGAACTCTAGCTGCGCTGGCGAGTGCACTACGAAGTACTTCTAAAAGCTTTACTTAATGAAAATCACTGTACTTTGTCATATTATATCCTAAACAACAAAATTCCATCGAAAGTAGCAGTAAAATATGTGTCCAAAAGCTAAACACAAATCGTTCGTTTCAGACCGTGAAACACTCAAATATGATGTAAAAACTGTTTCTCGAAACATGTCTCCATATCACTTGAAAACGCGTTTTCTAAGTGAATTACGTTTTTTAGGGTGTTTTGCAGTAACTTCTATAGTTCAAACAGGACCTCTAGCTGCGCTGGCGATTGCACCACGGAGTGCCTCCAAAAGCTTGTATTTACTAAAAATCAATGTATTTTGCCTTATTGTAGCCCAAATAACCAAGTAACATCGAAACAACCGGTAGAATATGTTTCCAAAGCCTACATACAAAATCGTCGTTTCAGACCGTAAAACTTTCAAATCTTATGCAAAAACTGTTTTTCAAAACATGTTACTAAATACCTTGAAAATGCGTTTTCTTAGCGAATTACGTGTTTTTAAGGTATTTTGCAGTAACTTCTATAGTTCAAATCGGCACTTTAGCTGCGCTGACGGGTGCACCACGGAGTGCATCCAAAAGGATGTATTCTCTAAAAAGCAGTGTGTTTTGTATTATTGTACCCTAAATAACCAAGTGCTATTGAAACTACAAGTAGATTATGTTTCCAATGTCTACATACAAAATCGTCGTTTCAGACCATGAAACTTTCAAATATGGTGTAAAAGCTGTTTCTCAAAACATGTCTCAAAATCACTTGAAAATGCGTTTTATAAGAGAATTACGAGTTTTTAGGGTGTTTTGCAGTAACTTCTATAGATCAAATCGGAACTCTAGCTGCGCTGGCGAGTGCACTACGAAGTACTTCTAAAAGCTTTACTTAAAGAAAATCACTGTACTTTGTCATATTATATCCTAAACAACAAAATTCCATCGAAAGTACCAGTAAAATATGTGTCCAAAAGCTAAACACAAATCGTTCGTTTCAGACCGTGAAACACTCAAATATGATGTAAAAACTGTTTCTCGAAACATGTCTCCAAATCACTTGAAAACGCGTTTTCTAAGCGAATTAAGTTTTTTAGGGTGTTTTGCAGTAACTTCTATAGTTCAAACCGGACCTCTAGCTGCGCTGGCGATTGTACCACGGAGTGCCTCCAAAAGCTTGTATTTACTAAAAATCAATGTATTTTACCTTATTGTAGCCCAAATAACCAAGTAACATCGAAACAACCGGTAGAATTTTTTTTCCAAAGTCTACATACAAATTCGTCGTTTCAGACCGTAAAATTTTCAAATCTTATGTAAAAACTGTTTCTCAAAACATGTTACTAAATACCTTGAAAATGCATTTTCTTAGCGAATTACGTGATTTTAAGGTATTTTGCAGTAACTTCTATAGTTCAAATCGGCACTTTAGCTGCGCTGACGGGTGCACCACGGAGTGCATCCAAAAGGATGTATTCTCTAAAAAGCAGTGTGTTTTGTATTATTGTACCCTAAATAACCAAGTGCTATTGAAACTACAAGTAGATTATGTGTCCAATGTCTACATACAAAATCGTCGTTTCAGACCGTGAAACGTTCAAATATGGTGTAAAAACTGTTTCTCAAAACATGTCTCAAACTTACTTGAAAATGCGTTTTCTAAGAGAATTACGAGTTTTTAGGGTGTTTTGCAGTAACTTCTATAGATCAAATCGGAACTCTAGCTGCGCTGGCGAGTGCACTACGAAGTACTTCTAAAAGCTTTACTTAAAGAAAATCACTGTACTTTGTCATATTATATCCTAAACAACAAAATTCCATCGAAAGTACCAGTAAAATATGTGTCCAAAAGCTAAACACAAATCGATCGTTTCAGGCCGTGAAACAATCAAATATGATGTAAAAACTGTTTCTCGGAACATGTCTCCAAATCACTTGAAAACGCGTTTTCTAAGCGAATTACGTGTTTTTAGGTTGTTTTGCAGTAACTTCTATAGTTCAAATCGGAACTCTAGCTGCGCTGGCGAGTGCACCACGGAGTGCCTCCAAAAGCTCGTATTCTCTAAAAATCAATGTATTTTGTCTTATTGTAGCCCAAAAAACCAAGTGCTATCGAAACTACAGGTAGAATATGTTTCTAAAGTCTACATACAAAATCGCCGTTTCAGACCGTAAAACGATCAAATATGATGTAAAACTGTTTCTCAAAACATGTCTCTAAATCACTTGAAAATGCGTTTTCTAAACGAATTACGTGGTTTTAAAGTGTTTTACAGTATCTTCTATAGTTCAAATCGGCAAACTAGCTGCGCTGGCGAGTGCACTACGGAGTACCTATAAAATTGTACTTAAAGAAAATCGCTGTACTTTGTCATATTATATCCTAAACAACAAAATTCCATCGAAAGTACCAGTAAAATATGTGTCCAAAAGCTAAACACAAATCGATCGTTTCAGGCCGTGAAACAATCAAATATGATGTAAAAACTGCTTCTCGAAACATGTCTCCAAATCACTTGAAAACGCGTTTTCTAAGCGAATTACGTGTTTTTAGGTTGTTTTGCAGTAACTTCTATAGTTCAAATCGGAACTCTAGCTGCGCTGGCGAGTGCACCACGGAGTGCCTCCAAAAGCTCGTATTCTCTAAAAATCAATGTATTTTGTCTTATTGTAGCCCAAAAAACCAAGTGCTATCGAAACTACAGGTAGAATATGTTTCTAAAGTCTACATACAAAATCGTCGTTTCAGACCGTAAAACGCTCAAATATGATGTAAAACTGTTACTCAAAACATGTCTCTAAATCACTTGAAAATGCGTTTTCTAAACGAGTTACGTGGTTTTAAAGTGTTTTGCAGTATCTTCTATAGTTCAAATCGGCAAACTAGCTGCGCTGGCGAGTGCACTACGGAGTACCTATAAAATTGTACTTAAAGAAAATCGCTGTACCTTGTCATATTATATCCTAAACAACAAAATTCCATCGAAAGTACCAGTAAAATATGTGTCCAAAAGCTAAACACAAATCGTTCGTTTCAGACCGTGAAACACTCAAATATGATGTAAAAACTGTTTATCGAAACATGTCTCCAAATCACTTGAACACGCGTTTTCTAAGCGAATTACGTGTTTTTAGGTTGTTTTCCAGTAACTTCTATAGTTCAAATCGGAACTCTAGCTGCGTTGGCGAGTGCACCACGGAGTGCCTCCAAAAGCTCGTATTCTCTAAAAATCAATGTATTTTGTCTTATTGTAGCCCAAACAACCAAGTGCTATCGAAACTACAGGTAGAATATGTTTCCAAAGTCTACATACAAAATCGTCGTTTCAGACCGTAAAACGCTCAAATATGATGTAAAACTGTTTCTCAAAACATGTCTCTAAATCACTTGAAAATGCGTTTTCTAAACGAATTACGTGGTTTTAAAGTGTTTTGCAGTATCTTCTATAGTTCAAATCGGCAAACTAGCTGCGCTGGCGAGTGCACTACGGAGTACCTATAAAATTGTACTTAAAGAAAATCGCTGTACTTTGTCATATTATATCCTAAACAACAAAATTCCATCGAAAGTACCAGTAAAATATATGTCCAAAAGCTAAACACAAATCGATCGTTTCAGGCCGTGAAACAATCAAATATGATGTAAAAACTGTTTCTCGAAACATGTCTCCAAATCACTTGAAAACGCGTTTTCTAAGCGAATTACGTGTTTTTAGGTTGTTTTGCGGTAACTTCTATAGTTCAAATCGGAACTCTAGCTGCGCTGGCGAGTGCACCACGGAGTGCCTCCAAAAGCTCGTATTCTCTAAAAATCAATGTATTTTGTCTTATTGTAGCCCAAAAAACCAAGTGCTATCGAAACTACAGGTAGAATATGTTTCTAAAATCTACATACAAAGTCGTCGTTTCAGACCGTAAAACGCTCAAATATGATGTAAAACTGTTTCTCAAAACATGTCTCTAAATCACTTGAAAATGCATTTTCTAAACGAATTACGTGGTTTTAAAGTGTTTTGCAGTATCTTCTATAGTTCAAATCGGCAAACTAGCTGCGCTGGCGAGTGCACTACGAAGTACCTATAAAATTGTACTTAAAGAAAATCGCTGTACTTTGTCATATTATATCCTAAACAACAAAATTCCATCGAAAGTACCAGTAAAATATGTGTCCAAAAGCTAAACACAAATCGTTCGTTTCAGACCGTGAAACACACAAATATGATATAAAAACTGTGTCTCGGAACATGTCTCCAAATCACTTGAAAACGCGTTTTCTAAGCGAATTACGTGTTTTTAGGTTGTTTTCCAGTAACTTCTATAGTTCAAATCGGAACTCTAGCTGCGCTGGCGAGTGCACCACGGAGTACCTATAAAATTGTACTTAAAGAAAATCGCTGTACTTTGTCATATTATATCCTAAACAACAAAATTCCATCAAAAGTACCAGTAAAATATGTGTCCAAAAGCTAAACAAAAATCGTTCGTTTCAGACCGTGAAACACTCAAATATGATGTAAAAACTGTTTCTCGAAACATGTCTCCAAATCACTTGAAAACGCGTTTTCTAAGCGAATTACGTGTTTTTAGGTTGTTTTGCAGTAACTTCTATATTTCAAATCGGAACTCTAGCTGCGCTGGCGAGTGCACCACTTAGTGCCTCCAAAAGCTTGTATTCTCTAAAAATCAATGTATTTTGTCTTACTGTAGCTTAAATAACCAAGTGCCATCGAAACTACAGTTAGAATATGTTTCCAAAGTCTACATACAAAATCGTCGTTTCAGACCGTATAACGCTCAAATGTGATGTAAAACTGTTTCTCAAATCATGTCTCCAAATCACTTGAAAATGCATTTTCTAAACGAATTACGTGTTTTTAAGGTGTTTTGCAGTATCTTCTATAGTTCAAATCGGCAAACTAGCTGCGCTGGCGAGTGCACTACGGAGTACCTATAAAATTGTACTTAAAGAAAAACGCTGTACTTTTTCATATTATATCCTAAACAACAAAATTCCATCGAAAGTACCAGTGAAATATGTGTCCAAATGCTAAACACAAATCGATCGTTTCAGGCCGTGAAACAATCAAATATGATGTAAAAACTGTTTCTCGGAACATGTCTCCAAATCACTTGAAAACGCGTTTTCTAAGCGAATTACGTGTTTTTAGGTTGTTTTGCAGTAACTTCTATAGTTCAAATCGGAACTCTAGCTGCGCTGGCGAGTGCACCACGGAGTGCCTCCAAAAGCTCGTATTCTCTAAAAATCAATGTATTTTGTCTTATTGTAGCCCAAAAAATCAAGTGCTATCGAAACTACAGGTAGAATATGTTTCTAAAGTCTACATACAAAATCGCCGTTTCAGACCGTAAAACGATCAAATATGATGTAAAACTGTTTCTCAAAACATGTCTCTAAATCACTTGAAAATGCGTTTTCTAAACGAATTACGTGGTTTTAAAGTGTTTTACAGAATCTTCTATAGTTCAAATCGGCAAACTAGCTGCGTTGGCGAGTGCACTACGGAGTACCTATAAAATTGTACTTAAAGAAAATCGCTGTACTTTGTCATATTATATCCTAAACAACAAAATTCCATCGAAAGTACCAGTAAAATATGTGTCCAAAAGCTAAACACAAATCGATCGTTTCAGGCCGTGAAACAATCAAATAAGATGTAAAAACTGCTTCTCGAAACATGTCTCCAAATCACTTGAAAACGCGTTTTCTAAGCGAATTACGTGTTTTTAGGTTGTTTTGCAGTAACTTCTATAGTTCAAATCGGAACTCTAGCTGCGCTGGCGAGTGCACCACGGAATGCCTCCAAAAGCTCGTATTCTCTAAAAATCAATGTATTTTGTCTTATTGTAGCCCAAAAAACCAAGTGCTATCGAAACTACAGGTAGAATATGTTTCTAAAGTCTACATACAAAATCGTCGTTTCAGACCGTAAAACGCTCAAATATGATGTAAAACTGTTACTCAAAACATGTCTCTAAATCACTTGAAAATGCGTTTTCTAAACGAGTTACGTGGTTTTAAAGTGTTTTGCAGTATCTTCTATAGTTCAAATCGGCAAACTAGCTGCGCTGGCGAGTGCACTACGGAGTACCTATAAAATTGTACTTAAAGAAAATCGCTGTACTTTGTCATATTATATCCTAAACAACAAAATTCCATCGAAAGTACCAGTAAAATATGTGTCCAAAAGCTAAACACAAATCGATCGTTTCAGGCCGTGAAACAATCAAATATGATGTAAAAACTGTTTCTCGAAACATGTCTCCAAATCACTTGAAAACGCGTTTTCTAAGCGAATTACGTGTTTTTAGGTTGTTTTGCGGTAACTTCTATAGTTCAAATCGGAACTCTAGCTGCGCTGGCGAGTGCACCACGGAGTGCCTCCAAAAGCTCGTATTCTCTAAAAATCAATGTATTTTGTCTTATTGTAGCCCAAAAAACCAAGTGCTATCGAAACTACAGGTAGAATATGTTTCTAAAATCTACATACAAAGTCGTCGTTTCAGACCGTAAAACGCTCAAATATGATGTAAAACTGTTTCTCAAAACATGTCTCTAAATCACTTGAAAATGCATTTTCTAAACGAATTACGTGGTTTTAAAGTGTTTTGCAGTATCTTCTATAGTTCAAATCGGCAAACTAGCTGCGCTGGCGAGTGCACTACGAAGTACCTATAAAATTGTACTTAAAGAAAATCGCTGTACTTTGTCATATTATATCCTAAACAACAAAATTCCATCGAAAGTACCAGTAAAATATGTGTCCAAAAGCTAAACACAAATCGTTCGTTTCAGACCGTGAAACACTCAAATATGATGTAAAAACTGTTTCTCGAAACATGTCTCCAAATCACTTGAAAACGCGTTTTCTAAGTGAATTACGTGTTTTCAGGTTGTTTTGCAGTAAATTCTATAGTTCAAATCGGAACTCTAGCTGCGCTGGCGAGTGCACCACTTAGTGCCTCCAAAAGCTTGTATTCTCTAAAAATCAATATATTTTGTCTTATTGTAGCCCAAATAACCAAGTGCCATCGAAACTACAGGTAGAATATGTTTCCAAAGTTTACATACAAAATCGTCGTTTCAGATCGTAAAACGCTCAAATATGATGTAAAACTGTTTCTCAAAACATGTCTCCAAATCACTTGAAAATGCGTTTTCTAAACGAATTACGTGTTTATAAGGTGTTTTACAGTATCTTCTATAGTTCAAATCGGCAAACTAGCTGCGCTGGCGAGTGCACTACGGAGTACCTATAAAATTGTACTTAAAGAAAATCGCTGTACTTTGTCATATTATATACTAAACAACAAAATTCCATCGAAAGTACCAGTAAAATATGTGTCCAAAAGCTAAACACAAATCGTTCGTTTCAGACCGTGAAACACTCAAATATGATGTAAAAACTGTTTCTCGAAACATGTCTCCAAATCACATGAACACGCGTTTTCTAAGCGAATTACGTGTTTTTAGGTTGTTTTGCAGTAACTTCTATAGTTCAAATCGGAACTCTAGCTGCGTTGGCGAGTGCACCACGGAGTGCCTCCAAAAGCTCGTATTCTCTAAAAATCAATGTATTTTGTCTTATTGTAGCCCAAACAACCAAGTGCTATCGAAACTACAGGTAGAATATGTTTCCAAAGTCTACATACAAAATCGTCGTTTCAGACCGTAAAACGCTCAAATATGATGTAAAACTGTTTCTCAAAACATGTCTCTAAATCACTTGAAAATGCGTTCTCTAAACGAATTACGTGGTTTTAAAGTGTTTTGCAGTATCTTCTATAGTTCAAATCGGCAAACTAGCTGCGCTGGCGAGTGCACTACGGAGTACCTATAAAATTGTACTTAAAGAAAATCGCTGTACTTTGTCATATTACATCCTAAACAACAAAATTCCATCGAAAGTACCAGTAAAATATGTGTCCAAAAGCTAAACACAAATCGATCGTTTCAGGCCGTGAAACAATCAAATATGATGTAAAAACTGTTTCTCGAAACATGTCTCCAAATCACTTGAAAACGCGTTTTCTAAGCGAATTACGTGTTTTTAGGTTGTTTTGCAGTAACTTCTATAGTTCAAATCGGAACTCTAGCTGCGCTGGCGAGTGCACCACGGAGTGCCTCCAAAAGCTCGTATTCTCTAAAAATCAATGTATTTTGTCTTATTGTAGCCCAAAAAACCAAGTGCTATCGAAACTACAGGTAGAATATGTTTCTAAAATCTACATACAAAGTCGTCGTTTCAGACCGTAAAACGCTCAAATATGATGTAAAACTGTTTCTCAAAACATGTCTCTAAATCACTTGAAAATGCGTTTTCTAAACGAATTACGTGGTTTTAAAGTGTTTTGCAGTATCTTCTATAGTTCAAATCGGCAAACTAGCTGCGCTGGCGAGTGCACTACGGAGTACCTATAAAATTGTACTTAAAGAAAATCGCTGTACTTTGTCATATTATATCCTAAACAACAAAATTCCATCGAAAGTACCAGTAAAATATGTGTCCAAAAGCTAAACACAAATCGTTCGTTTCAGACCGTGAAACACTCAAACATGATGTAAAAACTGTTTCTCGAAACATGTCTCCAAATCACTTGAAAACGCGTTTTCTAAGTGAATTACGTGTTTTTAGGTTGTTTTGCAGTAACTTCTATAGTTCAAATCGGAACTCTAGCTGCGCTGGCGAGTGCACCACTTAGTGCCTCCAAAAGCTTGTATTCTCTAAAAATCAATATATTTTGTCTTATTGTAGCCCAAATAACCAAGTGCCATCGAAACTACAGGTAGAATATGTTTTTAAAGTTTACATACAAAATCGTCGTTTCAGATCGTAAAACGCTCAAATATGATGTAAAACTGTTTCTCAAAACATGTCTCCAAATCACTTGAAAATGCGTTTTCTAAACGAATTACGTGTTTATAAGGTGTTTTGCAGTATCTTCTATAGTTCAAATCGGCAAACTAGCTGCGCTGGCGAGTGCACTACGGAGTACCTATAAAATTGTACTTAAAGAAAATCGCTGTACTTTGTCATATTATATACTAAACAACAAAATTCCATCGAAAGTACCAGTAAAATATGTGTCCAAAAGGTAAACACAAATCGTTCGTTTCAGACCGTGAAACACTCAAATATGATGTAAAAACTGTTTCTCGAAACATGTCTCCAAATCACTTGAACACGCGTTTTCTAAGCGAATTACGTGTTTTTAGGTTGTTTTGCAGTAACTTCTATAGTTCAAATCGGAACTCTAGCTGCGTTGGCGAGTGCACCACGGAGTGCCTCCAAAATCTCGTATTATCTAAAAATCAATGTATTTTGTCTTATTGTAGCCCAAACAACCAAGTGCTATCGAAACTACAGGTAGAATATGTTTCCAAAGTCTACATACAAAATCGTCGTTTTAGACCGTAAAACGCTCAAATATGATGTAAAACTGTTTCTCAAAACATGTCTCTAAATCACTTGAAAATGCGTTTTCTAAACGAATTACGTGTTTTTAAAGTGTTTTGCAGTATCTTCTATATTTCAAATCGGCAAACTAGCTGCGCTGGCGAGTGCACTACGGAGTACCTATAAAATTGTACTTAAAGAAAATCGCTGTACTTTGACATATTATATCCTAAACAACAAAATTCCATCGAAAGTACCAGTAAAATATGTGTCCAAAAGCTAAACACAAATCGTTCGTTTCAGACCGTGAAACACTCAAATATGATGTAAAAACTGTTTCTCGAAACATGTCTCCAAATCACTTGAAAACGCGTTTTCTAAGCGAATTACGTGTTTTTAGGTTGTTTTGCAGTAACTTCTATAGTTCAAATCGGAACTCTAGCTGCGCTGGCGAGTGCACCACGGAGTGCCTCCAAAAGCTTGTATTCTCTAAAAATCAATGTATTTTGTCTTATTGTAGCCCAAATAACCAAGTGCCATCGAAACTACAGGTAGAATATGTTTCCAAAGTTTACATACAAAATCGTCGTTTCAGACCGTACAACGCTCAAATGTGATGTAAAACTGTTTCTCAAAACATGTCTCCAAATCACTTGAAAATGCGTTTTCTAAACGAATTACGTGTTTTTAAGGTGTTTTGCAGTATCTTCTATAGTTCAAATCGGCAATCTAGCTGCGCTGGCGAGTGCACTACGGAGTACCTATAAAATTGTACTTAAAGAAAAACGCTGTACTTTGTCATATTATATCCTAAACAACAAAATTCCATCGAAAGTACCAGTAAAATATGTGTCCAAAAGCTAAACACAAATCGTTCGTTTCAGACCGTGAAACACTCAAATATGATGTAAAAACTGTTTCTCGAAACATGTCTCCAAATCACTTGAAAACGCGTTTTCTAAGCGAATTACGTTTTTTCGGGTGTTTTGCAGTAACTTCTATAGTTCAAACAGGACCTCTAACTGCGCTGGCGATTGTACCACGGAGTGCCTCCAAAAGCTTGTATTTACTAAAAATCAATGTATTTTGCCTTATTGTAGCCCAAATAACCAAGTAACATCAAAACAACCGGTAGAATGTGTTTCCAAAGCTTACATACAAAATCGTCGTTTCAGACCGTAAAACTTTCAAATCTTATGCAAAAACTGTTTCTCAAAACATGTTATTAAATAACTTGAAAATGCGTTTTCTTAGCGAATTACGTGTTTTTAAGGTATTTTGCAGTAACTTCTATAGTTCAAATCAGCACTTTAGCTGCGCTGACGGGTGCACCACGGAGTGCATCCAAAAGGATGTATTCTCTAAAAAGCAGTGTACTTTGTATTATTGTACCCTAAATAACCAAGTGCTATTGAAACTACAAGTAGATTATGTTTCCAATGTCTACATACAAAATCGTCGTTTCAGACCGTGAAACGTTCAAATATGGTGTAAAAACTGTTTCTCAAAACATGTCTCAAAATCACTTGAAAATGCGTTTTCTAAGAGAATTACGAGTTTTTAGGGTGTTTTGCAGTAACTTCTATAGTTCAAATCGGAACTCTAGCTGCGCTGGCGAGTGCACTACGGAGTACTTCTAAAAGTTTTACTTAAAGAAAATCACTGTACTTTGTCATATTATAACCTAAACAACAAAATTCCATCGAAAGTACCAGTAAAATATGTGTCCAAAAGCTACACAAATCGTTCGTTTCAGACCGTGAAATACTCAAATATGATGTGAAAACTGTTTCTCGAAACATGTCTTCAAATCACTTGAAAACGCTTTTTCTAAGCGAATTACGTTTTTTAGGGTGTTTTGCAGTAACTTCTATAGTTCAAACCGGACCTCTAGCTGCGCTGGCGGTTGCACCACGGAGTGCCTCCAAAAGCTTGTATTTACTAAAAATCAATGTACTTTGCCTTATTGTAGCCCAAATAACCAAGTAACATTAAAACAACCGGTAGAATATGTTTCCAAAGTCTACATACAAATTCGTCGTTTCAGACCGTAAAACTTTCAAATCTTATGTAAAATCTGTTTCTCAAAACATGTTACTAAATACCTTGAAAATGCGTTTTCTTAGCGAATTACGTGTTTTTAAGGTGTTTTGCAGTAACTTCTATAGTTCAAATCGGCACTTTAGCTGCGCTGACGGGTGCACCACGGAGTGCATCCAAAAGGATATATTCTCTAAAAAGCAGTGTGTTTTTTATTATTGTACCCTAAATAACCAAGTGCTATTGAAACTACAAGTAGATAATGTTTCCAATGTCTACATACAAAATCGTCGTTTCAGACCGTGAAACGTTCAAATATGGTGTAAAAACTGTTTTTTAAAACATGTCACAAAATCACTTGAATATGCGTTTTCTAAGAGAATTACGAGTTTTTAGGGTGTTTTGCAGTAACTCCTATAGTTCAATTCGGAACTCTAGCTGCGCTGGCGAGTGCACTACGGAGTACTTCTAAAAGTTTTACTTAAAGAATATCACTGTACTTTGTCATATTAGATCCTAAACAACAAAATTCCATCGAAAGTACCAGTAAAATATGTGTCCAAAAGCTAAACACAAATCGTTCGTTTCAGACCGTGAAACACTCAAATATGATGTAAAAACTGTTTCTCGAAATATGTCTCCAAATCACTTGAAAACGCGTTTTCTAAGCTAATTACGTGTTTATAGGTTGTTTTGCAGTAAATTCTATAGTTCAAATCGGAACTCTAGCTGCGCTGGCGAGTGCACCACTTAGTGCCTCCAAAAGCTTGTATTCTCTAAAAATCAATGTATTTTGTCTTATTGTAGCTTAAATAACCAAGTGCCATCGAAACTACAGTAAAAATATGTTTCCAAAGTCTACATACAAAATCGTCGTTTCAGACCGTAAAACGCTCAAATGTGATGTAAAACTGTTTCTCAAAACATGTCTCCAAATCACTTGAAAATGCGTTTTCTAAACGAATTACGTGTTTTTAAGGTGTTTTGCAGTATCTTCTATAGTTCAAATCGGCAAACTAGCTGCGCTGGCGAGTGCACTACGGAGTACCTATAAAATTGTACTTAAAGAAAAACGCTGTACTTTGTCATATTATATGCTAAACAACAAAATTCCATCGAAAGTACCAGTAAAATATGTGTCCAAAAGCTAAACACAAATCGATCGTTTCAGGCCGTGAAACAATCAAATATGATGTAAAAACTGTTTCTCGAAACATGTCTCCAAATCACTTGAAAACGCGTTTTCTAAGCGAATTACGTGTTTTTAGGTTGTTTTGCAGAAACTCCTATAGTTCAAATCGGAACTCTAGCTGCGCTGGCGAGTGCACCACGGAGTGCCTCCAAAAGCTCGTATTCTCTAAAAATTAATGTATTTTGTCTTATTGTAGCCCAAACAACCAAGTGCTATCGAAACTACAGGTAGAATATGTTTCCAAAGTCTACATACAAAATCGTCTTTTCAGACAGTAAAACGCTCAAATATGATGTAAAACTGTTTCTCAAAACATGTCTCTAAATCACTTGAAAATGCGTTTTCTAAACGAATTACGTGTTTTTAAAGTGTTTTGCAGTATCTTCTATATTTCAAATCGGCAAACTAGCTGCGCTGGCGAGTGCACTATGGAGTACCTATAAAATTGTACTTAAAGAAAATCGCTGTACTTTGTCATATTATATCCTAAACAACAAAATTCCATCGAAAGTACCAGTAAAATATGTGTCCAAAAGCTAAACACAAATAGTTCGTTTCAGACCGTGAAACACTCAAATATGATGTAAAAACTGTTTCTCGAAACATGTCTCCAAATCACTTGAAAACGCGTTTTCTAAGCAAATTACGTGTTTTTAGGTTGTTTTGCAGTAACTTCTATAGTTCAAATCGGAACTCTAGCTGCGCTGGCGAGTGCACCACTTAGTGCCTCCAAAAGCTTGTATTCTCTAAAAATCAATGTATTTTGTCTTATTGTAGCTTAAATAACCAAGTGCCATCGAAACTACAGGTAGAATATGTTTCCAAAGTTTACATACAAAACCGTCGTTTCAGATCGTAAAACGCTCAAATATGATGTAAAACTGTTTCTCAAAACATGTCTCCAAATCACTTGAAAATGCGTTTTCTAAACGAATTACGTGTTTATAAGGTGTTTTGCAGTATCTTCTATAGTTCAAATCGGCAAACTAGCTGCGCTGGCGAGTGCACTACGGAGTACCTATAAAATTGTACTTAAAGAAAATCGCTGTACTTTGTCAATTATATCCTAAACAACAAAATTCCATCGAAAGTACCAGTAAAATATGTGTCCAAAAGCTAAACACAAATCGTTCGTTTCAGACCGTGAAACACTCAAATATGATGTAAAAACTGTTTCTCGAAACATGTCTCCAAATCACTTGAACACGCGTTTTCTAAGCGAATTACGTGTTTTTAGGTTGGTTTGCAGTAACTTCAATAGTTCAAATCGGAACTCTAGCTGCGTTGGCGAGTGCACCACGGAGTGCCTCCAAAAGCTCGTATTCTCTAAAAATCAATGTATTTTGTCTTATTGTAGCCCAAACAACCAAGTGCTATCGAAACTACAGGTACAATATGTTTCCAAAGTCTACATACAAAATCGTCGTTTCAGACCGTAAAACGCTCAAATATGTTGTAAAACTGTTTCACAAAACATGTCTCTAAATCACTTGAAAATGCGTTTTCTAAACGAAATACGTGTTTTTAAAGTGTTTTGCAGTATCTTCTATATTTCAAATCGGCAAACTAGCTGCGCTGGCGAGTGCACTACGGAGTACCTATAAAATTGTACTTAAAGAAAATCGCTGTACTTTGACATATTATATCCTAAACAACAAAATTCCATCGAAAGTACCAGTAAAATAAATGTCTAAAAGCTAAACACAAATCGTTCGTTTCAGACCGTGAAACACTCAAATATGATGTAAAAACTGTTTCTCGAAACATGTCTCCAAATCACTTGAAAACGCGTTTTCTAAGCGAATTACGTGTTTTTAGGTTGTTTTGCAGTAACTTCTATAGTTCAAATCGGAACTCTAGCTGCGCTGGCGAGTGCACCACGGAGTGCCTCCAAAAGCTTGTATTCTCTAAAAATCAATGTATTTTGTCTTATTGTAGCCCAAATAACCAAGTGCCATCGAAACTACAGGTAGAATATGTTTCCAAAGTTTACATACAAAATCGTCGTTTCAGACCGTACAACGCTCAAATGTGATGTAAAACTGTTTCTCAAAACATGTCTCCGAATCACTTAAAAATGCGTTTTCTAAACGAATTACGTGTTTTTAAGGTGTTTTGCAGTATCTTCTATAGTTCAAATCGGCAAAATAGCTGCGCTGGCGAGTGCACTACGGAGTACCTATAAAATTGTACTTAAAGAAATTCGCTGTTCTTTGTCATATTATATCCTAAACAACAAAATTCCATCAAAAGTACCAGTAAAATATGTGTCCAAAAGCTAAACACAAATCGTTCGTTTCAGACCGTGAAACACTCAAATATGATGTAAAAACTGTTTCTCGAAACATGTCTCCAAATCACTTGAAAACGCGTTTTCTAAGCGAATTACGTGTTTTTAGGTTGTTTTGCAGTAACTTCTATAGTTCAAATCGGAACTTAGCTGCGCTGGCGAGTGCACCACGGAGTGCCTCCAAAAGCTTGTATTCTCTAAAAATCAATGTATTTTGTCTTATTGTAGCCTAAATAACCAAGTGCCATCGAAACTAGAGCTAGAATATGTTTCCAAAGTCTACATACAAAATCGTCGTTTCAGACCGTAAAACGCTCAAATATGATGTAAAATTGTTTCTCAAAACATGTCTCCATATCATTTGAAAATGCGTTTTCTAAACGAATTACGTGTTTTTAACGTGTTTTGCAGTATCTTCTATAGTTCAAATCGGCAAAATAGCTGCGCTGGCGAGTGCACTACGGAGTACCTATAAAATTGTACTTAGAGAAAATCGCTGTACTTTGTCATATTATATCCTAAACAACAAGATTCCAGCGAAAGTACCAGTAAAATATGTCTCCAAAAGCTAAACACAAATCTGTCGTTTCAAAACATGTTGTTACGTTTTGATATGAGGTGTTGCCGGCTAAGATCAGAGTTACTGCGGCAAAACAATTTATCATTTTTATTTATCTAAAATCAAGAAAACTCTGTATCAATATATTGTAATCATAGCTAGCAGCATGTAAAAAAAGAATGGATGCAACAATGATAATACCTTAACGATATATATAACAAAAAATATATAAACTAAAAAAGTCGGTATCGAACCAAAGTGGGGTTCAGACGTGATTTCATTTTACTCCTGAATTTTCATATATTTTCATTTCTGCATTCTTCTTCGATCAATATAATGTCTTTAAATCAAAATTAAACATTATTTTTCCCTATTCTGGCATTTGCTTTGTAGTTGGGGACAAAATTACATTTCAGATTTAAGTGTAAGTGAATAGTGTTGTGCTTCAAGAACTCGTTGGTTCAAAGAACAACGGGTCACATTCAGTTCTCTGAGCGGCCAACCATTCGCGCAGCTCCCGCTGCACTCATCGTCTCCACTGCCCTTCTTCTACAAGAGAATCACCCAGCCTCACAGCGAAGTGAGGCCTGAATCACGTCGCCCCCCTGATCACCGCTTCAAGCAGCAGACAGCGTCCACATTGGGACTTTGTCGTCAGGATCATTCAAATCCTGCATTCCGTCCTCCAAACAAGCTTCCAGCAGCCCGTCTTCTTTAGAGTCTCCTATCTCCTAAAAGCCAAGGTCAGTACTCTGATTTTTACTCTGCAGCGCCTCATATCAACGCGCAATCCTTATAACCTATTATACAGTCCACCTTGTATCTCCTGCACATAATTTGGTCCTTCGAGCCGGATTTTCCACGATCAAATTTCCAAAATGGAAACCGAATTAAAAACGTTGAAGGCCCTAGCAAAGGGCTACGAATCCCGCATTGTAAAAATACACGATCTAGCAAAAAAATGCACTCCAGCGGACACGCGTGCAAATGAACGCTTCTTGGACGAATCCCAAGAAGTGGATTTATTAAGAGAGGAGTTTAAAAATGCCTCTATACGAATAAATGACCTTGAGCTTTCTGTCGACAATACTTTCGAGCCAACCTTCGAAACATTAATGACTATAGAAATGTATTTCTCTAAAATCAAAAGAACGCGAAGTGAGCTGTTATTGTCGGCCCCCAAGGCACAGGCTGCAAAATCTAGTACCGCGATTAACAGAAGTCATAAACTTCCCGCCATTGACTTGCCATCGTTTGATGGGAGGGTAGAAATGTGACCGTTATTTTACCAGTCATTCAAGTCAAACGTACATGACAACGACGCGCTTACAAACGAGCAAATAATTAGCTATCTTATAGGTAAACTAACGGGTAACGCACTAGAAATAACGGGGGGATATTGCCCACACCCGAAAATTATAGCATCATTTGGGACGGCTTGGTAAAACAATACCAAGATGAAAGAACAATGGCTAAGCAATATTTAGACACCATTTTCAATATAAAATGTAGTTCAAAAAGCCCTAGCCATTTGACGACCTTTGTCAATAAATTCTCAGCCTCAGTAGAGGCTCTTAAGCAACTTAAAATTCCAGACATTCTGGATTTTGTACTTTTAAACTGCGCATCCAAAAAAGTGGATCCAGAAATAGTATTACTGTTTGATACGATATTCCGAGCAACGGAATTTCCTTCTTGCAAAAGCTTCTTGGATTTTGTAAGAGATCAAGCTAAATTTTTAGAGCGGTCAGCCACAAAGGGCCCGTCAAAGGTGGTGAATAATCAACCGCCAAAATTAAATAATCAACGAACATTTTTAGCAGCTAATGAAAAAGCTAATCAGAAAAAACTCTGTATTTTACGTAACAGTACGGAACATTCCAATCTGTATTTTTGCGAAAAATTCCGTAAAATGTCTGTACAAGACAGATTCGGATTTATAAAATCGAAAAATGCATGCTATAATTGCCTAACCATTTTTCATTCCACAAAAAATTGTACATCACGCTATAGATGTCGGGAATGTAACAAGAAACACAACACACTTTTGCATTTTTTATCTTTTATTAAACCTCTACCCAAACAAATAGACGAATCGGAGAAAATTGACACTTCCTGTCATATTTCTACAAACAATCATGGTTATGTTTTGTTGTCGACAGCACAAGTTTATACAACGGACATAAATAAAAGAAAAGTAACGATTAGATGCCTGTTAGATAACGGGTCGCAAAATAATCTCATAACAAAGAATTGTTGTGAAAAATTAAATTTATCAATCACGCCACTCGAAAACTCAAAAATTCGGGGAATCGGGATGACAAGCCGCCCAGTTTATGGGCACGTAAACATTGAAATAGAATCGAGAGTGTCGCCACATAAATATATTATAAACGCTTTAGTAGTAGATTGTATAACTGATAACTTACCTTCGTGTACACTAGATTCTTCAAATATTCAATCCTTCAGATCTATCCTTTTGGCCGATAATACGTGGAATATACACGGAAAAATCGACGTAATTTTGGGGGCTCAAATATACCCTTCGTTGATGTTATCAAACCAAATAGAAACGTCGCCAGTTGCCTATGACACAACACTAGGTTACATACTGATCGGAGAAGTAAACAGTAAAACTAAACCTTCTGAATCCTTCTCATCATTCTCTGCATTTGCTCAAAACAATTTGGTGTCATGTTTACATAAGTTTTGGGAGCTGGAAGAAGTTCCATCACACAAAATAACGAGCCCTGAAAACGCCGAATGTGAAAAAATATTTACTACCACTACTAAACGTTTAGATAATGGCCGGTATAGAGTAAACTTACCATTTGAAAGGGATCCCAATCTGCTGGGAAATTCTCGTTTAATAGCCGAACGTCGGCTGTCTCACTTAGAGAAACGTTTTAGTCTGTCAACAGACTTACAATGTCAATACAATGACATAATAAATGAATATTTACAAAAAGGTTATCTGTCAGAAGTAACGGCGAATGATGACGGATACTTCATTCCACATCACGCGGTCATCCGCGAAGATAAAGCTACAACGAAAGTTAGAATAGTGCTGGACGCTAGCGCCAAAACTCAATCCGGACTATCTTTGAACGATTTATTATACTCTGGCCCAAATCTGCAAGCAGATCTGTTTAACTTATTATTAAACTTTAGATTATTTCCAATAGCTTTGACTGCTGACATAAAACAAATGTACTTGCAAATATCAGTGTCCGAACAACATAGAAAATATCAACAAATTCTATACAGATTTGACACTTCTGAGTCAATTAAAACTTTTCAATTTAATTGTGTTTGTTTCGGAATAAAATCTAGCCCTTTTTTAGCAATGAGAACTATTCGTCAACTAGCAGAAGACGAAAGTCAAAATTATTCAAATGCGGCATAATTAGCAAAGTCTGAAATGTACATGGACGATTTAGTCGTGTCAGTATTAAACACAACTTTAGCCAGTAGCCTAATAAAGGACTTAATTAATTTAATGTCAGCTGGAGGATTCGATTTAGTAAAATGGGCAAGCAATAATACATCACTCATTGATAGTCTACCGAGTTCACACAAAACAAACATCGATTTATCAAAGGGAGAAAACTTAAAAAATTTAGGAATTGTTTGGAGGCCTAACACTGACACCTTCACATTCCAAACGTCAAAATTTGACACTTCACACTGCACAAAAAGAACTATACTGTCAACTGTCGCAAGATTATTTGACGTGCTCGGCTTAGTTTCACCGGTAATAATGTACGCCAAATTACTAATAAAGGAATTATGGCAAGCCGGTGTAGACTGGAACACTACACCTCCGGTTAACATAACCTCCAAATTTACTAAACTCATGTCAGAATTCAACTGTTTAGAGAAATTATCGATCCCTAGACATATAGGCATTTCGGAAAACTGCCAATTAAATCTGGTTGCCTTCTGCGACGCCAGTATTGTTACATACGGGTGCGTTATCTATTTGCAGGTAATAGAGTCAAATAACGTCATAGTCAGATTATTATGTTCAAAATCAAAGGTAGCTCCCATGAAGCTTGTCACTTTGGCCAGGCTCGAACTATGCGCAGAACTACTTATGGCAAAACTAGTAAACCATGTTAAAAATTATATAATTAAAAAATACCCAATCGAAGGAGTATATGCCTTCTCCGACTCCATGATCGCATTATCATGGATAAAATCATCTCCACACAAATGGACAACATTTGTTAGTAACCGAATAGCCCAGATACAAGAAAATCTAGATCCAAGTTGTTTTTATCATGTGGCAGGGAAAGAAAATCCAAGCGATTTAATATCCAGAGGAATGCTCCCAGCTCAGTTAATAAAATGTCATTTATGGTGGAATGGCCCCGATTGGTTGCAATCAACAATCGAAAATTGGCCCATCCATCAATTGAATCCTTTATCGGTTGACCAGTTACCGGAAGTTAATTCAAAAACATTTAACATCACTACATCTATGAAACATCATCCCATTCTACACACCGTTGCAAACAAAATATCCTCATGGAGTAAATTACTAAGAGTAACAAGTTATATCTTAAAGTTCGGAAGGAAGTTGTTTTTTAAAAATTACATATCCGCATCGGACTTAAATACAGCGGAAATATACGTTTTGAAAGCTTTACAATCAATATATTTCCTTGAAACAATAAATTCATTACAAAGGGGACAGTTAATAAAGGACAAGCAAATTTTAAAACTTGCTCCATTTATAGGCAAAACTGGGATATTAAGAGTGGATGGAAGATTATCTAATTCAGATTTACCCTTTGAGGTCAAACATCCAATTTTACTACCAAAATCTGACCACATTGTAGAGTTAATTGTAAACTACTATCACATTTCGAACTGTCACGCCGGAACCGATTTATTATTAGCAATAATTCGCCAAAAATATTGGATTATTGCAGGCAGGCACACAATCAAAAAAATGTTATATCAGTGTAACAAATGTTTCAAGACAAAACCAATCAGTACACAACCAAAAATGGGGGATTTACCGCACTATCGCGTAACCGAATCAAAACCCTTTGTCCACGCAGGTGTAGATTACGCGGGCCCAATCAAATTCATAAATTCAAGACATAAAGGTCAACATGCAAAAAAGGCATACATTTGTATTTTCATTTGCCTAACTATCAAGGCAATTCACATTGAAGTAGTGGCGGACTTAACAGTAAACTCTTTTATTAACGCATTTAAGCGATTTGTAGCACGACGAGGCCCCGTTTCACATTTATATTCGGACAATAACACTACTTTTATAGGGGCTAGGAACAAGTTCAATGAATTGTATAAGTTTGTGCAGTCAACCACATTTCATGAAAAATTGTCAAATGAGTTATCAATGAGCGAAATAGAGTGGAAAACAATACCAAACTATACCCCTAACTTCGGAGGAATATGGGAAATTTCAATAAAAAATTGCAAAAAACACTTATTCAGGGTCATAGGCAAACAACTATTGAGCTATGAAGAACTGATAACATTATTAACTCAAATAGAAGCAGTTTTAAATTCACGCCTTTTATGTGTACAAGGCGCAGAACCTAATCCAGAAGTACTAGCTCCGGCACATTTTCTGCTTCAAACCCCATTGAAACGATTGCCAATCGCGGAACCACTCAGAACACAGCCTACTTTGGTATACCGCAAATATTTACTAGATACACTTATAAAATCATATTGGGAAAAATGGCAACTTGAATATTTAACCACTTTACAATCACGTCAAAAATGGCTAACCAACACAACACAAATAGGGCAAGTAGTCATAATCAAAGAAAAACGATTACCACCCTTACAATGGCCATTAGGAATCATCACAAAATTATACTTGGGAAATGACGGAACAGCTCGCGTCGCGTTGGTCAAAACCGAAAAGAGTATAATTAAACGGCCAATCAATAAGTTGTGTCCATTGCCAACTCAATAGAAAGCTCAATGGTTGTCAATTTCAATTATTGTTATTTCATTAATTTTTAATTGTCACTTTGACACAATGTCACTTTGACACAATGTCACTTTGATACAATGTCACTTTGACATTTCAGATTGACTTAATGTCACTTGTTAATTGTCGCTCAATGCATTGTCGAGTCGATCATTTGTTTCGTTTGTTCTTATTTTTCTTAGCAACTGTTAGTTGCAGTGCATATTTTGTTAAATCAAGTTAACACACATCACACAGGTGCAAATTCTTGGCGCCCCGGGAATATGTTACGTTTTGATATGAGGTGTTGCCGGCTAAGATCAGAGTTACTGCGGCAAAACAATTTATCATTTTTATTTGTCTAAAATCAAGAAAACTCTGTATCAATATATTGTAATCATAGCTAGCAGCATGTAAAAAAAGAATGGATGCAACAATGAAAATACCTTAACGATATATATAACAAAAAATATATAAACAAAAAAAGTCGGTATCGAACCAAAGTGGGGTTCAGACGTGTTTTCATTTTACTCCTGAATTTTCATATATTTTCATTTCTGCATTCTTCTTCGATCAATATAATGTCTTCAAATCAAAATTAAACATTATTTTTCCCTATTCTGGCATTTTCTTTGTAGTTGGGGACAAAATTACATTTCAGATTTAAGTGTAAGTGAATAGTGTTGTGCTTCATGAACTCGTTGGTTCAAAGAACAACGGGTCACATTCAGTTCTCTGAGCGGCCAACCATTCGCGCAGCTCCCGCTGCACTCATCGTCTCCACTGCCCTTCTTCTACAAGAGAATCACCCAGCCTCACAGCGAAGTGAGGCCTGAATCACGTCGCCCCCCTGATCACCGCTTCAAGCAGCAGACAGCGTCCACATTGGGACTCTGTCGTCAGGATCATCCAAATCCTGCATTCCGTCCTCCAAACCCGCTTCCAGCAGCCCGTCTTCCTTAGAGCCTCCTATCTCCTAAAAGCCAAGGTCAGTACTCTGATTTTTACTCTGCAGCGCCTCATATCAACGCGCAATCCTTATAACCTATTATACAGTCCACCTTGTATCTCCTGCACACATGTCTCCAAATCACTTGAAAACGCGTTTTCTAAGCGAATTACGTGTTTTTAGGTTGTTTTGCAGTAACTTCTATAGTTAAAATCGGAACTCTAGCTGCGCTGGCGAGTGCACCACGGAGTGCCTCCAAAAGCTTGTATTCTCTAAAAATCAATGTATTTTCTCTTATTGTAGCCCAAATAACCAAGTGCCATCGAAACTACAGGTAGAATATGTTTGCAAAGTCTACATACAAAATCGTCGTTTCAGACCGTAAAACGCTCAAATATGATGTAAAACTGTTTCTCAAAACATGTCTCCTAATCACTTGAAAATGCGTTTTCTAAACGAATTACGTGTTTTTAAGGTGTTTTGCAGTATCTTCTATAGTTCAAATCGGCAAACTAGCTGCGCTGGCGAGTGCACTACAAAGTACCTATAAAATTGTACTTAAAGTAAATCGCAGTACTTTGTCATATTATATCCTAAACAACAAAATTCCATCGAAAGTACCAGTAAAATATGTGTCCAAAAGCTAAACACAAATCGTTCGTTTCAGACCGTGAAACACTCAAATATGATGTAAAAACTGTTTCTCGAAACATGTCTCCAAATCACTTGAAAACGCGAATTATGTGGGTGACAACGAAAATGAGTTTTTTAAAAAGATTTCAACTGGACTTTATTGTGCAATTACAGATGGTTTTCGAATTTACAGACAATAAAGACAATGTTACATACAATTCTAAGCTTATGTACTAAAATTTTATGCTGATGCGCATAAGTGTCATTTTCTTGTAAAATAGGCAGGACCGGACTCATAACTCCTCCCGCCTTAAGTGAGGACTGTGGGGCTTTGGCCACACTGTGCGATAATGAAGTCATCTGGATTTCTTCTTCCTGTGAGCCTTTGACGCCTTTGCGTTGACAATGCTTTCTTAGGAACATAAAATACAGAGAACAACATATAATAATTAGTAAAATGCAACAATATATTACAATATTGTGAATGTTTATATTAGTTGGGATAGTCACATTATTTATTTCATTTCATTTTTGATTTTGTTTGTTAATGATAGGTAAAATGTTTTTTAATTCATCTAAGTTTATATTCTCTATTTTCAAAGGGTTAAAATGCATAAAATTGTTTTTATCTCCATTGTCTGGGAGAGATAATTTAGGAAGTTCAATGTTTTTAAAATTTGGTTTATAATTTTGATAAGTTTTTATAGTAGTGTCTTTAATTTTTATTTCACAATCGTTGTTTAGTTCGATTAAATAAGTTCCATTTAGAGGTATATTGTCTGTGTTTTTCGTGCACTTTTGGATGGCGACGACACCGTTGGGGGCTACCACGATCCATTGATTTTCTTCGATTTTCTGGATCTTCACATCGGGCACTTCGGTGGATACTAGTTCACAATTTGGGTTTGAGTTGTACTTGAGAAGTTGTATTTCGCAGGGTGCGTTCTCATTCATAGTTGATTTGTGGACATCTTGGCATATGAATTCTTCAGGTATGATTTCTTTGCAGGTGGTGTCAAAGAGGGCGTAAGAATGCTCATTTTTTATTAAAATTTGGAATTTGATATAATGGTTTGGAAGGAATTTTGATTTCTGATTGACAGGGAATATAAATGGTAATAATGGAAACTTTCAGTCTCCACAACAGGTATCTCAAGTAGAAATACAATTTGGTTGCCTTTAGTATAACTTTTTATTTGTATTACTTTTTCGAATAGTATGATGTTTTCTAAAGTTGGTTCAAATGGGAAACCATTTTTATTTAAATGTTTATTAATAAATATTATCTCCGTTAATAAGTCTTTTGGTTCTAATATTGAATTATGAAGTGTGTTAAGTTTTGCAAAAGTTATGGCTATTTCGATTTTTTCTAATAAATCGTAAATAATTTGCAAACTTGAAGTGTATTGTGAGATAATGGTTTGTGAAAATAAGCAGTTGTTTGCTTCTACATTTTTAATGTAGGTTGAATTAATATATTTTTCTAATTGTTCGATTTTTGAATTTAATGAAAACTGATTTTTGGATAGGATTTTTGTATTATCATTGAATTTTTGGATGGAAGTTTGTAAGATGCTAAGTTGTTCTTTCATGACATCTTTAATTTTGAATTGGTTGCTCGATATTTCTTTAATAGCTTTATCGTATTTTTCGGCATCTGATTGATCGAGATTGCCAGTGATTGATTTTATTATTGTGCCAAGTCCGTTAATGAGTCCTCGTTTTTGTTTCTTCGAGATTAGTGGGTTCAGCTGTTTTATTTGCAATAATACTTTTTCTTCTAGGACGCTAATTACTTGGTAAGAGTGTTGATTGTGTTTAGAGTCTTTTAGTTCGTCCTTTATCTTAATAAATGAATTTCTCAAGTTAGTATATTCTGTGATTATGTCCGTAATGTCATAAATTTGAACAAATGTCCAGTAGTCAATTTTAAGTTGTGCATTTCCTAGTTTTAGTGGAAGGAGGCCAGGGTTATTGTTTAGATCGTGTATTTTGGATGTTTCTAGGCTTGAAGTGACGATGAGGAACAGGGATCTGTAAAAACAGGCTGTCTTAGTTCCTTTATATGAATTATTTCAGTTTTAGGTTTTTTCTTTGTACTTATAATTTCCACTTTATTATGATCGAGTAATTTTGTGATTTTGAAAGGACCTAGAAATTTAGAATTCTTTTTGTTTCTATTGAGTGCATTAATTTTATAAACAGTTTGACCTAATTTAAAATTTGGGTTTGTTTCTCCTTTTGTATTATGTTTGTTTACTACTTTTTTTTTGTTTGATTCTAGTGTTTCAGATACTTTGTTATAAACGTGTTTTAGTTTTTCGTTGTGATTTTCCACGTAATCGTTGTAAAAGGAATTTGGAATAAATATTTCTTGAGGATTTCTAGAGTTCGTATGTCCGAACGTTAATTCGAATGGTGTATACTTTGTTGCGCTGTGGATAGAGTTATTATATCCAATAATAGCGTAATTCATTAAGTCTTTGTGTTCGTCTGGATATATTTCTTGTAGTATTCGCAGATGTTCGATTATGGTTGAGTGAAATCTCTCAACAATAGAATTAGATTCGTGGTGTAAAGGGGTTGTAAAGTGGATATTTATTTTATGAAGTTTTAAAAGTTCTTTTACGGTATTGTTGTTAAATTCTTTTCCATTATCAAGGGTTAAATTTTCAGGTACGCCAAAAGATGTGAAATATTTAATTAATGCATTTGCTATATGAATAGCTGTTTTGCCTTCGATGTAAATGGCTTGTGCAAATTTTATGAATGCGTCAACTAGTGTTAAATAATTTCGATTGTCATATACAAATACGTCTATATGAACTATTTGGAAAGGTCGCGTAGCTGTATCGGTTAACATAAGTGGTACACATGGTTTCTTTCTTGCATATTTAGATCTTTGACAAATGTCGCATGAATTAATATAATTTGTAATGGTAGTTTTCATATGTTTCCAGTAGTAATTTCGTTTTAAATGTTCGAGTGTTTCATTTATACCTCGATGGTTTGTCTTGCCTTCGTGATGCATTTTGATAAGCATTATTTGTTCTTCTTTATCTGTGACGGTGTTTATAATTTTTGTGCATTTAATTAATTTTGGTCCATTTTCAGAAAATTTATTTAGATAAACTCTACAAAAATCTTGGTATAATTTTTCGGTTATAAAATACATGTGGTACGAATTTTTAGAGTCTGTATAATTTCTTAAAAATTCAAATATTAATTCTTCATTATTAATTTCTGGGATTTTGACTTTAACTATAGTTTGATTTTCATATTTCTTTATACTAGTGTCTGCTTTGGGTACAAATTTGGAAATACGTGAATTTGGTTTATTTTATTATTTATTATCTCATCTAGGATGGTAATTCCTTCATTCGTTGTGTCATTTACACACGAGTGTTGAGTTGATGAGTCAGTGTTTTCGATATCAATGTTGTCGAGGTCAGTGTTAGGAACTGAAGCAGGTTTATCAGGAGGTCTTATTTGTACATCGGAAATAATATTAATTTTGGGTTTTTGTCTAGGTTGGGAAGGTTTATTAGTGGGGTGTTGTTTTCTAGTGAGAATAGGTGATTGTGGTTCAGAATCATTAGGAACAAAATTTTCGGCTAAATTTTTCAAATATTGTAATGCGTCGTTATCAATATTACCGGGGTTATTTATGATTGATTCGTTATCGTCAATTGCATTTACACGAATCCGTGATAAACAATCAGCATTAGTGTTGCATGACCCTTTTTTATATTCAACCGTATAGTCGTATTCTTCCATCGAACTAATTTAGAATTTGGTTCTTTTAAGTTATGTAACCAAACTAAAGGTCGTTGGTCAGTCACAATTTTAAACTTTCTGCCAAATAAATAATGTCTAAATTGTTTGCAGGCCCAAATTATTGCAAGTAGTTCTCTTTCTACGGTGGAATACTTAATTTCTGTTTCGTTTAATGTCCGTGATGCATAGGCTATTGGTCTATCGTGTGGGATTTCGCCTTGCGAAAGCACTGCACCGATCGCAAATTTGCTAGCATCAGTGGTGACAATGAAAGGTTTGTCAAAATCTGGATACTGAAGTATCGGTTCATTCATTACTAGACCTTTACACATGTTAAAGCTCTCAATGAAGTCTTTGTCGTGAATTACTTTAGCGTTTTTCTTTACACATCGTGTCATTGGTTTCGTAATTTTCGCCAGGTCTTTTATAAAGCGTCTGTAGTATCCTACTAGTCCAAGAAAACTTTTAATGTCTGTTTGTGTTTTGGGAATTGGGAAATTTTTGATTACTGAAATTTTGTCCGGGTTCGGTTTTACTCCTTCAGGTGTAATAATATGGCCTAAATATTGAACTGTGTTATGTAAAAATTCTGACTTGTCTAGTTGAATTTTGAAATTACTTTTTCTTAATCTATCGAAAATTGATTTTAATCTTTCTACATGTTCTTGGAAGGATGAGCTGAAAATAATGATGTCATCTAAGTAGACTAAACAGGTTTCGTGTTGTAGTCCGCGTAAAACGTTGTCCATTACCCTTTGGAATGTGGAAGGGGCATTTTTTAAACCGAATGGCATTCGCTTAAATTCGTAATGTCCTCCTTCAGTGGAAAACGCGGTTTTTTGTATGTCTTGAGGGTCGACTTCGATGTGGTGAAATCCACTAGCCAAATCGAGGGTGGTAAAATAATTCGCTTTGCCTAATTTATCTAGGATGTCTGTAATGTTTGGAAGCGGATATTTGTCGTCTATAGTACGTTCGTTAAGTTTGCGATAGTCTATGACTAAGCGCCATTTCTTTCTACCAGAGGCGTCCATTTTTTTGGGGACAATCCATGTAGGACTGGACCATGGAGAATTACTGGGTTATATAATACCTTGATCTAACATTTTTGACATTTGTGTCCTAACCTCTTGTTTATGAATTTCGGGAAAACGGTAAGATTTTACATGTATATTTTTAAATTGATTTTGTGTTTAATTTCGTTTGTGAAACTCAATGGGATATCTTCACAATAGAAAATGTCGCGGTATTCAAAACATAATTTACGAATTGCATCGTATTCCTCTTTATTGCAATGTTCGAGTCTAAGATTTTTGAGATTTTGTTTTAATAGATTATCTTGTGTTGTGTCTAAGTCGTTATCGATTTCCATTTGTTCGCAAAAGTTTATTTCAATAGGGTTAATCAATTCTATGTCAAAGGGGTCTGAAATGTCAATTTTTACTGGATTTTCATTGATATTTGTGATGGTTGTTATAGCAAAATTATTATTTATGTTTACTAAAGCTTTTGGCATTTCTACGCCATTTCCAAAATTTAAATAATTTAATATTCCAGTGCCGTGATTCTGATTTACTGGTAGTTTAACAACAACATTTGTTCTTGGTGGTATTATTATAGAATAATTTTGAAATTTTGGATTTTGAGATATTTTATTATTTATTTCAGATTCGAAAATAATTGGAATTTTTGCATACGGAGTTGTTAATTGTTTTGTCGTCACGTTTATATTTGCTTGTAGTTGTTCTAATAAGTCTACGCCTATGAGTCCATCATACTTTTCGCTGAATCGAAAGAGATAAAATTTATGTTTATCATCGACATTAAAATTTTTGAAAACGGGAATTTCTGCAACTTCATTGTGGTATGAAATATTATGTGCAGTTTGGATATTAAAATTTTCATTATAAATAAAATTTGAATAATATTTGTAAGCTAAGTGTGGGTCAATTAAACTTTTTGTGCTTCCGGTATCTATTAGGAAATTAGCCTTTATTTCTGGGATGTGGATGTAGGGTAGGTTTGATTTTAAGACATTTAGTTGTATTAGGTAGGGTTCTTGGAATTGGAAGCCTGAGAAAAATTTATTTCGTCGTTTCCATAAACTTGATCTGACTCGGTGTTATCAGTATTGTAACTTGAGTATTCATAATCTACGTCACATTCTGTAGAGTATGGGTCGTTGTTCTCGTACGTGTTTGCATCATATTCAAGGTTTTCATATGAGTCGTATTCGAAAGGAGTTTGGGGTGTGTATTCAGTTGGATTTTCACATATATTATTTATTTTTTGAGTAAAAAGTTGTGTAGCAGTAAAATTTTGATGGGGACGCATACGAGTATTTCGTGAATGTCCGGATGAGGTGTTTATAGGTTCAGGCTGGTACTTTGGTTGTTGGTGTTGAGGTGGATTTTGCCTCGGAAGGTATTGTAGGAAATTTGCAGGTCTTTGGAGTGGGATGAATTGGTTCGGGCGCGACTGAGGTTGCGGTAGTCGCTGTGCGAATTGAGGCGGTCTAAAATTTTGATTGTTATTTGTTCTATAAAATGGGTTTTGAGTCGTTTGCATTATTTGGGGTGGTCGTAATAATGGTCGTTGTTGGAAAGGGGTATTGTTTGACATGCTACGGATATTGTTGTAGCTGGATTGTTGAGGAATATGGTTTATATTCGGATTTCTTGTAGGAACAATTCTTTGTGCAGGTTTAAAATTAGAATGCATATTAAGTGTGTTTTGTCTTTGGTTTGTATACAGGAAATTTTCTTCCTCGATTACTAAACTCATAGCTTTCTCGAGTTTGTCGGGGTCTCTGAGTCTAACATTATTTTGAATAAATGGAGGTAAACCTCTTATGAAAGTTTTTAGTGCAAGGTCGTCGTAATTTGACTGTCGAATTTTTCTCTCGTCTTCTGTATATGTGCAGCAATTTAATTTAGAGGTGATTAAACTTCTTGCGTCTTGGCATCTTATTCCAAAATTATAAGGGGTTTCGTTTTTTTGGGGTCTTAATGCGATAAGGTCTTGTACTAGGCAATCTAAATTTCTTTGGTCTCAAAAACTTTCTTTGATACTGGTTTTTATTTCGCCCCATGTTTTTAATGCAATGCGAGAACCGATAAGGATCATCACTCGGCCTGTTAATTTTCCAAGAATTGCTCTGACTAGAAAGTTGTTTAGAATGACATTGGCACTGCCAAATGTATCGACTAAATTTTGACATGCTTCTAGAAAAATGTTCATGGTATGGGGGTTACCATCGTAATTTGGAATAACATCTAAATGTAATCTAAGTAATTGTAGGCTTGCCGTTTGTTGTGCTACTTGCGGCGTTTGTTGTGTGGGTGATGTCATTTCTATGTCGTTATCAAGAGTAAAATTGTTTAAATTATTTACTAGGGTTTCTATGTCGTTTAGAGACATATGCTTATATAACTAATGTTTTTTTATTTTATTTTTTTATTTTGAAAGTTTCTACTTGAAATATTGTTGTGAATATGAATGTTTTGTAAGGATAGGAATAATAATAATAATAATGTTTGAGCACTTACAGTAGTAGTTTTTGTTTCATTACTTCTCTTAGAACTAGTGCCTATAGGATCGGAAATGTGGTCTTCTCCCAGGACTTCGTAACCTAGTGCTGGCGTCGGCGATGCTTGTCCTCAGCTAGCGTG
Organism: Harpalus rubripes; assembly: GCA_963082715.1. Classification (NCBI taxonomy): domain Eukaryota; kingdom Metazoa; phylum Arthropoda; class Insecta; order Coleoptera; family Carabidae; genus Harpalus; species Harpalus rubripes. The sequence continues at coordinate 42,840 of CAUJCB010000390.1, forward strand.
TGGGTCTGGTGTTAGCGATGTTTGTCCTCGACCAGGGGGTGTCGGCTGGTGTTGGCGATGCTTGTCCTCGACCAGGGTGTGTGGGGCTGGTGTTGGCGATGTTTGTCCTCTACCTGGGTGTGCTGAAATCTTTAACTTCTTCTCGCTGTCTCGGTGTTGGATGTTTCGCGACGAACCGATATGCCTTCGATTACACTCGCAAACTGGCGTACCGAAATAGTTATACCCGATAAATTGTTGAAACAAAAGTTATTCGTGCGATACGCCTAACTTCGGGTATCCTACCAAGACTGCGCCAATTATGTGGGTGACAACGAAAATGAGTTTTTTAAAAAGATTTCAACTGGACTTTATTGTGCAATTACAGATGGTTTTCGAATTTACAGACAATAAAGACAATGTTACATACAATTCTAAGCTTATATACTAAAATTTTATGCTGATGCGCATAAGTGTAATTTTCTTGTAAAATAGGCAGGATCGGACTCATAACTCGCGTTTTCTAAGCAAATTACGTTTTTTAGGGTGTTTTGCAATAACTTCTATAGTTCAAACAGGACCTCTAGCTGCGTTGGCGATTGCACCACGGAGTGCCTCCAAAAGCTTGTATTTACTAAAAATCAATGTATTTTGCCTTATTGTAGCCCAAATAACCAAGTAACATCAAAACAACCGGTAGAATATGTTTCCAAAGCCTACATACAAAATCGTCGTTTCAGACCGTAAAACTTTCAAATCTTGTGCAAAAACTGTTTCTCAAAACATGTTACTAAATACCTTGAAAATGCGTTTTCTTAGCGAATTACGTGTTTTTAAGGTATTTTGCAGTAACTTCTATAGTTCAAATCGGCACTTTCGCTGCGCTGACGGGTGCACCACGGAGTGCATCCAAAAGGATGTATTCTCTAAAAAGCAATGTGTTTTGTATTATTGTACCCTAAATAACCAAGTGCTATTGAAACTACAAGAAGATTATGTATCCAATGTCTACATACAAAATCGTCGTTTCAGACCGTGAAACGTTCAAATATGGTGTAAAAACTGTTTCTCAAAACATGTCTCAAAATCACTTGAAAATGCGTTTTCTAAGAGAATTACGAGTTTTTAGGGTGTTTTGCAGTAACTTCTATAGTTCAAATCGGAAGTCTAGCTGCGCTGGCGAGTGCACTACGGAGTACTTCTAAAAGTTTTATTTAAAGAAAATCACTGTACTTTGTCTTATTATATCCTAAACAACAAAATTCCATCGAAAGTACCAGTAAAATATGTGTCCAAAAGCTAAACACAAATCGTTCGTTTCAGACCGTGAAACACTCAAATATGATGTAAAAACTGTTTCTCGAAACATGTCTCCAAATCACTTGAAAACGCGTTTTCTAAGTGAATTACGTGTTTTTAGGTTGTTTTGCAGTAACTTCTATAGTTCAAATCGGAACTCTAGCTGCGCTGGCGAGTGCACCACGGAGTGCCTCCAAAAGCTTGTATTCTCTAAAAATCAATGTATTTTGTCTTATTGTAGCCCAAATAACCAAGTGCCATCGAAACTACAGGTAGAATATGTTTCCAAAGTCTACATACAAAATCGTCGTTCCAGACCGTAAAACGCTCAAATATGATGTAAAACTGTTTCTCAAAACAAGTCTCCAAATCACTTGAAAATGCGTTTTCTAAACGAATTACGTGTTTTTAAGGTGTTTTGCAGTATCTTCTATAGTTCAAATCGGCAAACTAGCTGCGCTGGCGAGTGCACTACGGCATACCTTTAAAATTGTACTTAAAGAAAATCGCTGTACTTTGTCATATTATATCCTAAACAACAAAATTCCATCGAAAGTACCAGTAAAATATGTGTCCAAAAGCTAAACACAAATCGTTCGTTTCAGACCGTGAAACACTCAAATGTGATGTAAAAACTGTTTCTCGAAACATTTCTCCAAATCACTTGAAAACGCGTTTTCTAAGCGAATTACGTTTTTTAGGGTGTTTTGCAGTAACTTCTATAGTTCAAACAGGACCTCTAGCTGCGCTGGCGATTGCACCACGGAGTGCCTCCAAAAGCTTGTATTTACTAAAAATCAATGTATTTTGCCTTATTGTAGCCCAAATAACCAAGTAACATCGAAACAACCGGTAGAATATGTTTCCAAAGCCTACATACAAAATCGTCGTTTCAGACCGTAAAACTTTCAAATCTTATGTAAAAACTGTTTCTCAAAACATGTTACTAAATACCTTGAAAATGCGTTTTCTTAGCGAATTACGTGTTTTTAGGGTGTTTTGTAGTAGTAGGTATTGGGGCGGTTGGGCCTGGGAAAATTTTGCCCACCGTGGGAATTTTTATTTCTTTGATGTTGCCGACTTTTGGTTCATCCCTATCTATTTTCGGCTCATCCCTATCTATTTTCGGCTCATCCCTATCTATTTTTGTCTCATCCCTATTGATTTTTTGGAAAATTTTGCCTACCGTGGGAATTTGCGGTTTCTTTGATGTTGCCGAATTCCGGCCAGGTGTTAATTACAGGTGTGCAATGACCTTGAAAGGTCAATAACCTTATTTGTGTACAATGTAAATTGCGTTGCTCCCGCCACTACCCTCGATACACCTGGAATTTGATTAGTGACGTTACGCGCATTTATTTGGTGAGCGATTGTGAGGGCGCCCCAACCCTAATCTGGCGCCCCAACCCTAATCCGGCGCCCCAACCCTAATCCGGCGCCCCAACCCTAATCCGGCGCCCCAACTCTAATCCGGCGCCCCAACCCTAATCCGGCGCCCCAAACCTAATCCGACGCCCCAACGCTAATCCGGCGCCCTAATCTTAATTTGGCCCCTTAAGTTGAAAGAGGCGACTCACGCCAAATTTCGGATAGAGGCGCCCCACGCCGAATTTGGTGACCCCATCCCGACGGTTAACCAATGCAATAGCAAGAAATAAGTTAAGGTGTTAGGTAGATACATATAAAGATTTTTGTTATTTTACTAATTTTTTGTGAAACCCTGTTGTTTTTGGTCTAAAATATAACATTAAAATTGGAAAACGCTAAGGCCCTTTAAAAACGAAATAAATTTTGGAAAAAATATATAGTGCCCAATATCTCTGAAACTATGAGGAATTTCGAAAAAATAAATTAAATTTTACCCCCGCACTCCCTTTGTCGTTTTTGGGCTTAAAATATAACATATTGAAATTTGAAAACGCTAGCGTCCCTTAAACACGAAATAAATTTTTATAAAGGACTTAATGACGAGTTATATGCATAGTGCTTATAATGCAACCTTGTGCTTCGTTGTACATGTATTTAAATGGGAAAATGTTACAAATAGTACCTGAAAGCCAATTAGCATTGTTTCTTATGGAAAACGCGTCCAATATTCTCAATTTTGGTATGCATGAGTAAATTTATCTCTTTTCCGTTCGAGTTTTAATATTATAAATAAGAACAGGAACGCTGACTAGTCATTTATTATTTAATCTTTGAAGAAGTAATATACGATAATATTAATTACCTTTTTGGTTAGTAAAAATGGAAAATTTTATTGTTATAAAGGACTACAAGAAGACTGTTAAACGTTTTAACGTTCAAGGAAGAACTATAGAATTTAGTATTAAGCCCGTACCAAGTGGCAAAGATCCAGTTCAATGGGTGCGCGATGCCATAAATAATATAATAATACACGTCGCGTCAGAAGTTGAACCAACTGATAAGATTGGATTTACGTTTTGCAGAAAAGATTTTAAGAGAGGCCAAGGATGGAAAAATTTCGCTACTGCATCAGAGGTGACGGTTGATGATGTGTGGCAGGTGCTTAGTGGGATTTATCAATCCAATTCCACAGGATTAAACACTGATACGTTTTGTCTAGGTAATTATATAATTTATTTTTAGAATAAGTCATGCAGTAAACATCAATTATTTAATTTTAAATTTAACCAACGTAACTAACTATACTTAGAATTAATATAATATACTTTTAGGTGTGACAACCGTGCGTTTACCAAGAGGCACAGGAAATAACAGACAAAACAATTATAATACATTTAATGAAGAAAGCGCTATGCGAAGAGGAATTATCACGGTAAATAATAGTGACAACCTATGTCTTCCAAGAGCTCTAGTCCTCGCAATTGCCCGTGTCGAAGGAGACCCTGAATACAGAGATGTACGTCGAGATATCAGAAAGTTACAAACGAAGAGAGCTATCCAACTTATGGAGGATGCTACAGTAACTATACCAGAGGAAGGTGCAGGAATACCAGAACTTCAAATACTACAACGACATTTCAGCAACAAATATAAAATATGTGTTTATCAGTATGGCGGTAAAGGAAAAGATATTTTGTTTGAAGGTACCGAGGGGGGCTGTAATTTAAACTTGATATATCACAATGGTCATTACAATGTGATAACGTCGCTGACAGCAGCTTTTTGCTGCAGTTATTATTGCGTACAATGTCATGTACCATCCAACACTAAAAATAGTCACAGATGTGAGAGTACCTGTTACGCCTGCCAACAATCTCCAGTTTGTCAATCAGGAGTAAAAATAAAATGTGTGAATTGTAATCGCTGGTTCAAAAATGAAACTTGTTTTGAAAATCACACAAAACCTAATTCTCTTGGCAAGAAAACGGTATGCAGTCAGATTATGTGTTGTAACACGTGTCTGAAAACCATAAGAAAAGACAGAGTGCATACTTGTGGTGAAATATATTGCAAAATATGTAAAAAGCATCAATCCGAAGACCATTTATGCTATATGCAACAAGATACAAGTACTCCAAAAATTAATGATTTTTTGTTCGTGTTTAATGATCTTGAAACCCGCCAGGAAAAAATTATAGACAAAGATACAGTTGAGCATGAACCGAATTTATGTGTTTTTAAACAATGCTGCAATGTGTGTATAAAAGAAGATAAATTATATATGTGTCAAAAATGTGGGGTTAAACTAAAAGTATTTAATAATAATAATGTTATAGAGCAATTCATGAAACATATATTGAGTTTACGGAAAGTATTTAAAAATATAGTGGTAATAGCACATAACGGGCAAGCCTTCGACCATCAGTTTCTTTTAAACTACATAGTTACAAAAACAAATTTAACACCTGACCTAATAATGCGTGGTACAAAAATTGTATCGATGACAGTGGGAAATGTAAAATTTTTAGACTCGTTAAATTATTTTCCTATGGCATTATCCAAATTACCAAAGGCCTTCGGACTCAGTGGTGAATTAAACAAAGGATATTTTCCGCATCTATTTAACACCATAGAAAATACATATTACATTGGACCTCTACCTGACTTATCGTACTATAGCCCTGACACAATGAAAGAAGAGGAAAGAGCAAAATTTCTAAAATGGTAGGCTGAACATAAAAACGATGAGTTTAATATCCAAAGGGATTTAGTTGATTATTGCATTCTGGATGTTGAAATTCTTACGCAGGCCTGTTTAAAATTCAGAGAACTACTTCTTAGTACTGGAAACGTATGCCCATTTATAGAGGCGTGCACAATCGCAAGCGCCTGTAATAAAGTTTACCGACGTAATTTCCTAGAGCCCAACACTATTGGAATTATACCAACGGGTGGATATAGATGTCGTGATAATCAATCGAAAATTGCACTACAGTGGCTTGTGTGGGAAGAGTATACACAAAAAATTAATATTTTGCACTCCGCTAAACAAAAAGAAGTTAAATTAGGTGGTCTAAAAGTTGATGGCTACTGTGAACAAACAAATCAGGTGTTTGAATTTCACGGGTGTTATTATCACGGTCACCCTGAATGTCTCAAATTTAACAGAGATAAACCATTACACGATAGCCCTACTGAAACTCTTAATTTACGCTATGAGTCATGTGTTGCTAAAACAAATAGATTACGTTCGCTTGGCTATCAGGTAACTGAAATGTGGGAGTGCCATTTTAGACAACTAATTAAAACAAACTCCGAAATTAATAAATACATAAACACATCTAACTTACTTACAAATGTGCCTCTTAACCCACGTGATGCTTTTTACGGTGGTCGAACAGGGAACACAAAAACATACTATAAGTGTAAAGATGATGAGCAGATTCACTACATTGATATTTGCTCGCTATATCCATATGTTTGTAAATATGGAAAATACCCAGTAGGACACCCTATGGTTTACGTTGGTAATGAGTGTCCGAAAGATATTTTAGGCGTTGATGGGGTAATAAAGTGTAAAATTTTACCACCTCAGAATCTTTATCATCCTGTAGCCCCTACTAAAATGAATAGCAAATTAATATTTACCCTATGTAGACTATGCGCTGAGAACCAAAGCAATGAAGTATGCGCACATAATGATTTAGAGAGATCTATAACGGGGACCTGGGTTATTGACGAAGTTATAAAAGCGATTGAGATGGGTTATACAATACTTGAAATATACGAAATTTGGAAATATGAGACTAAAAAATATGATAAAACAAAGAATATAATGGGGTTGTTTACAGACATGATGAACAAGTTTATAAAAATAAAACAACAGGCATCGGGTTGGCCAAAAGAATGCACAACAAAAGAGCAAAAAAACGCGTATATTGAAAATTTTTTTTAAAAGGAAGGTGTGCGACTAGAGTTTGTAGAAATTTTTGAAAATCCTGGAATGAGGGCATTAGCCAAATTAATACTTAACTCATTTTGGGGGAAGCTGGAACAGCGAGAAAATCAGCCAAAAACGAAAATAATCAACAGACCAGATGAATTTTTTAGTATGATATCTAACCCTTTAATTGTAGTAAACACTGTTTTGCCCATTAACGACAATACACTCGTAGTTAATTACGAATATACTGAAGAAACTTACGACGTGTTATCTACGGTAAATGTTTGTTTGGCAACTTATACTACAACACAGGCTCGTTTAAAATTGTACAGTTATCTTGATCAGCTGAGAGAGAGAGTACTATATTACGATACAGATTCTGTAATTTTTATTTCAAAACCTGGAGATGTTGACCCTATATTGGGAAATTTTGTCGGCGATATGACAGATGAACTGGCTAGTTACGGCCCCGGAAGTTATATTACCGAATTTGCTTCAGGTGGACCAAAAAATTACGCGTATATTGTTTATTCGCCTGTGTCAAACAAATATTATGAAGTCTGTAAGGTTAAGGGTATTTGTATAACTCATGAAGTTAGTAAAACTGTTAACTTAAGTACAATGAAAGAAATAATTATGAATGAAGATGTAGACCCCAAAAAAATCACATTCAAAGCCATACGAAGAACTGAAAAACATAAAGTTATTACGCGTATTGAGGAAAAAACATTTAAGCCTACATCAGGCAAAAGAAAATTCGAAGATTATGATTCTGTTCCGTTTGGATATAAAAAATTAAAACATTGAATAATAAAAAAAGAATATTGCACATATTTTTTTTAGTATGAGATTAGTAAAAATGTATTTTTTAAAACAATATGTATTATAATATACCATACCTTATATAGTTTTATTTTTAGAAAATGTTAATTGTTACATATATATTACGTATTTATATTTAAAATTATTTTAATTAATTTTATGTTAAAAAATATTTTGATTTTGTAAAAATATAGGAGCGTATTAACAAAAAATATTTATAAAGTGATTATTTTTTAAAATTATTTTACAGCATAGCAAATATTACTAGCCGCTAATTTATTGTACTCGTAATTTTACACCCTATTTGACCCCTACCAGGTTAGCAGGTAATTGTATGCACCTGTCGAATGACTCTCATTCTGTTGGTGGAGGGACAATCACTTGCTAGTCTAGTTTAGTACTTCCGTATGCGCTAATAACAGCTAAATATAAAGAGGAGAGGCTATTGCACTTAGTCTGACCCCCATGTTATGCTTTGGACGTCTCCCAGCTTTTACAGTTAGTTAAATTAGCATGGGTTTGTATGCGCCAGTTGGTAACTCTTACCGGTCGGCGGAGGGACAAACTTACTAAATTTAACCCCCATAATTACCACAGTTAATCAGACCAGCCACAATTGCATGCTCATATATACCGCTGTACTAACGGAGAGACTTTAGTACTATAATAAAATATAATGCATATACTTTGCGTAAGTAAGAGGCTGAATCAAATAAAAAATATTTGATACTGAAATTCAACTCGAAAAAAATTTCGGCGTCCTAGGATCTAAAAAGACATTACAAATGCAAAGTATATTTGAATAATACTTGTACGTCATTAACCATCTGTACTGTACGCAATTTATTCGTATTTGCACCACTGCGGGGTTTGCAAGCCCGACTTACCGGAGTGCGGAATAAACTACTGTCTCTCAGTAAGAGCAGGTCGTACGGAGATTAATTTCACAAGTGTTCATTATAAATAAAAAAATACTTTAAGAAATATTGTAATTATATTTTTTTAATTAATGAAAGTTTAATAGATGTATTTTTTTAACAAATAATAAAAAGAATTATTAAAGTACAATAATTTTTAAAAATATTTAAATAAAAAAATTGCAAAATTCTACTTTTCATTATTTTTATAACATAAAAGATTTTAAAAATACGTAGTAATTACGATATTAACAAAACTAATTAATAATATTCCGAGTATAATTATATTCTTTTATTAATTTTTTATTCATTTTAATTTGTGCATAACAATACCAAAACTAATAAACCAGGTAATTAGGAATAATATGTGATGCGACAGGTAAACAGATTCAAGGGAAGGCAATAGCTCGGGGACAGGTGTTTTAAATTAACAGGGGCTGTTATTTGTAGAAACAGTTAAAACAGGTTCGTAACCAAATAAATACAGACCTAATAGCTGTATAAACAGGTATAATTTTTGTAAAAAAAAAAACAGGTACAAAACAGATCCAACGGCACATAAACAGCTACGGAACAGGTGTTTTAAATTAACAGGGGCTGTTATTTGTAGAAACAGTTAAAACAGATTCGTAACCAGATAAAAACAGACCTGATAGCTGTATAAACAGGTATATTTTTGTAAAAACAGGTACAAAAACAGATCTAATGGCAGATAAACAGCTACGGAACAGGTGTTTTAAATTAACAGGGGCTGTTATTTGTAGAAACGGTTAAAACAGATTCGTAACCAGATAAAAACAGACCTGATAGCTGTATAAACAGGTATATTTTTGTAAAAACAGGTACAAAAACAGATCCAACGGCAGATAAACAGCTACGGAACAGGTGTTTTAAATTAACAGGGGCTGTTATTTGTAGAAACAGTTAAAACAGATTCGTAACCAGATACAAACAGACCCGATAGCTGTATAAACAGGTATATTTTTGTAAAATACAGGTACAAAAACAGATCCAGCGGCAGATAAACAGCTACGGAACAGGTGTTTTTAAATTAACAGGGGCTGTTATTTGTAGAAACAGTTAAAACAGATTTGTAACCAGATACAAACAGACCCGATAGCTGTATAAACAGGTATATTTTTGTAAAATACAGGTACAAAAACAGATCCAGCGGCAGATAAACAGCTACGAAACAGGTGTTTTTAAATTAAGAGGGGCTGTTATTTATAGAAACAGTTAAAACAAATTCGTAACCAGATAAAAACAGACCTGACAGCTGTATAAACAGGTATAATTTTGTAAAACCAAGTAAAAAATTTAATAAACCAGGTTATTAGAAATAATATCTGAAAGCGACTGATAAAAACAGGTTCAAGGGCAGGCACTAGCTCGGGAATAGGTGTTTAAATTTGAAAAGAAAGGGTCTCTTATATATAGAAAAAAAAGTAAAAACTCAAATTCGTAACCAAATAAACAAAAATGATATAAATTCAATCTGATGCTGTTCTAGTATACCTGTTTTCCGATGTTTACCTTACGACAGCTAACTGCTAACTAAAGTCTCTTAGTTCGCAGCACTGTGAGGATTGGCGATGTGTTTGAGATTTAAATGTAGTTTACCATATTTTATTATTAGAAACTAGTATGTGAACCAAAAAAACTGATGTGGCCAGCACATGACCTCTCGCTATTTCTATATTTAAAATAGCAATGAACTTTAAGTAAAGTATCACTTCCGGTTGATGTTTTTTTCAAATTATATACGAGTTTTAAATACCAAATTTAAGAAGTTTTGGATCTTATTTTAATATACTTTTTTTTAGAAAATCTGTTTATAGCTTTAAGAAAAAGAACAATTTGTTTTATAAATTTTACAAAAAAAAACTCTTAAAACATTCTCATTAATATAAAAGTCTTAAATACCAAATTTGAAAAGTTTTGGTTTATATCATAATATATATTTCACGAAAACCTGTTCATAGCTTCAAGTAAAGTATCACTTCCGCTTTATCAATTTTACCCAAATTTGAAAATTTTTGGAAGATATAATATAATTTTCACAAAAAATCTGCGCAGAACTTTTAAGTAAAGTATCACTTCTGGTTTTATTAATTTTAGCCAAAATATAATATGTTGTTCCCTTTATATAGAAATCTTAAATACTAAAATTGAAAAAGTTTTGGAATAATCAATATATTTTTCAGGAAAATTTGTTCAGAGCTTCAATTAAAAGTGTAACTTCCGGTTTATTAATTTTAACCAAAATCAAAATTGTAATTCCCCTTAATATAAAAGTCTTAAATACCAAATTCGCAAAGTTTTGGAATATATCATAATATATTTTTCACGAAAATCTGATCAGACCTTCAAATAAATTGTCACTTCGGTTATATTATTTTTACCAAAATCTAATATGTTATTTTCCTTTATATAAAAAAAGTCCTAAATACTAAAATTGAATAGATTTGGATTATATCAATATATTTTTTCACGAAATTTTTGTTCAGAGCCTCAAGTAAAGTATCACGTCCGGTTTATTAATTTTAGCCAAAAACTAATATGTTGTTCTCCTTTATATAGAAGTTTTAAATATTAAAATTGAAAAGTTTTGGATTAATCAATATATTGCTCAGAGGTTTAAAGTATCACTTTCGGTTTATCAATTTTAGCCAAAATCTGACATGTTGTTCCCCTTCATATAAAAGTATTAAATACGAAATTAAAATTGTTTAATTCATAATATTCCACCTATTTATTATATCGTATATTAATTTTGTATTCATTTATTGTACACAACAATACCAAAACTTATTACAAATATATTGTCGATTTTGTAATTACTTAGGTACAAATAAACAACTAAAAAAATTCGTAAAGTACCTTTTTAAAATTATTCATTTCAACTAGGCATTAAACGTTCAAAAACTCATTAATTTTTAATTTATTGCGGGGGCGAAATTTAATTTTATTTTTTCGAAAATTCATATAGTTTTAAAAGTTATTGGGCCATTATTTACTTTTTTTCCAAAATTTATTTTGTTTTTAAAATACCGTTTTGAGTTTAATTAGAAATTGCATTATTACAAATGTTAAACTATGGGAGTGTGGGGTGATATTTATTTTAATTTTTTCAATTTTTTTTATAGTTTTAAATTAAATTTATATATTTCGTTTTTAAAAGCTTTTTTGTGGTTAATTCGAAATTGCATTATTACATATAATAAATTATTTGTTGATTTTGTAATTAATTAGGTACAAATATAGAACGAAAATAACAAAAATACATTTACTTTTTTTAAAAAAATTATTCATTTAAACAAGGCAATAAAACGATATTGAATAAATTGTTAGTTTTTACAAATATATTATTTGCTATTTTATTTTTCCAAAATTTATATTTTTTTTTCAAAAAGGGCCTTAGGGGTTTGAGGTTTTAATGTTATATTTTAAGCAAAAAGAACAACAGAGGAGTGCGGAGGTAAAATTTATTTTTATTTTTTTTCGAAAATCTTTATAGCTTTTAAAAATATTAGGGCACTATTTTTTAAATTTTATTTCGTTTTCAAAAGGCCTTTTTGGGGTTAATTAGAAATTGCACTATTACAAATATCAAAATAATTTGTTGCGTTTGTAATTAATTATGTACAAATAAACAACAAAAATAAAAATTCTTTTTATTTACCTAATAACACTCCCGCTGTTGCTCCGAAACAGGTATTTACTAATCTATTATTTGTAGACACAAGTAAAAACTGATTCATAACAGCATACAAATAGACCTGATAGCTGTATAAATAAGTTAAAAAGGTATGGTTTAAATTCAATCTGCTGTTGTTTTATGCTCCATTAGTTTACCTTACGACGGCTAGCCAGCCACTAACTGAAAACTCTTAGCTCGTGGCTCTGCCTTTTGTTTAATCAGTTTCAGCCTTCACATTCCTGTGGTTTTTGTTTATCAACTTTTCAAATGTACACATATTTTTTCTGCTACACGGAAAATATTATGTACAGAACTATGCCGTTTTACCTAAAAATATTTATTGTACCCATTTCACTGTAAATAAAAAAGTATAAATAATAAAAATAATAATAATATATTTATACCGCAAGCAAAGTTTATTACAAAAGGAAGTTGGTACAAATTACTAATAAATATAGTTTTACAATTTTACATACACACATTAAACATAGCTTAAATACATTTTGTGATAAATAATAATTTTTATTGACCCTGAAACTTAATTGTTATTATTAAGTTACATTAAAAAATCGTTATAATTGAAAAAAGTTGTTTTGATTTTGGGTAAATATTCCGAACCTTTAAATAGCTGCAAATAAATAAAAAATGTAAAAATATCATGACGGGATAATACCCCATTTTTTAGGGTGTCAATCTGCTTTGTTCACAGATTTCGGTAATGATAATGACATATTTGTACCGTGCGGGCGTTTACCAGGCGTCACCTGTAAAAAGTATACATATAAACAATTCAAATAATAATAATAATAATAATAATAATATTAATAATAATAATAATAATAATAATAATAATAATAATAATAATAATATACAGGGTGCTAATTAAAAGCTGGGCCATGAGCGTTTTAACATGAGAAATTAGTTTTTTCCTTGCGCAAATTTCCCCATTTATTTTAAGAAAAAAATATTTTAAATAAATGTTATAGAGAATCCTTAAAAATATTGTTTTTTTTTCTATAATCTAAATCACTGAACAGATTTTATTTATTTTGTAACATTCTAAATTCTGTCAATTCAAACGATATACATTTCTTTGTATTTTTGTTTTAAATCACTATCATTACAAATGAGTTATATTTATAAAAATTTAAATTGAATTTGATAGGTTACTATATAAACGTGCAAAATAAAAAAACATTAGTTAATTTATGTGTAGAATTTAATTCTCTACAACATATTTTGAATTTTTTCTCTTAAAATTAAATGTGCATGGTAAAACTAATGTCCCATATGCCCCTGATTTTAAATTAACACGCTTTATATAATATGTACCATTAACTTAATTTCTTATAATTGGGTGCGCCACACCAATTATAATTTCTTTTGTTTTCGAATATTGTATGACTTTTTCAATAGTCGCAGTGGCCCAGGCACTTCTTCTACCCGCGCCTGGGTTTACACATTTAGGACAGTCTTCCCTGTTTGTCCATATTATTTCTTTTTCCGGTCTTGAAAATTTCTCCCCACATACACATTTATAGTGTACCATTTTCTAAATTCATTTAAATAGTTAAAATAAAACAATAATTAGCTTGTATTTACCTACAAATAAATTTTCTGTAGCACTTTCTGCACTAATACTCATTATGTGGGAAATGCGTGATTTTATGTATGTATGTATGTATGTTTTACAAAAAAGAATGCGGTTATTACAAAAGTAAACTTTTTTATAAGCAAGTATTATCAAAATAAAGAAACCTCAAAATAATATGTGGTTAATTTTATAATTTTATCGTTTTTCTGTGGTTAATTAGAAGTTGCATTGCTAAAGTAAAGAAAGCCGCAAAACCGTTTTTTCTGTGGTTAATTAAAAAAATTATATAAGGTATTTTTTTATTTCCATATCACAAATAAACTACTAAAATAAAAAATAAATGGGGGTGGAGGGAGGTTGGGCATCAAATTCGGGGGTGCCCCACCAAATTCGGGAATAGGCCGCCAAATTCGGGAATAGGACACCAAATTCGGGAATAGGACGCCAAATTCGGGAATAGGACGCCAAATTCGGGAATAGGACGCCAAATTCGAGAATAGGTCGTCAAATTCGGGGATGGGTCGCCGAATTCGGGGGTGGGTCGCCAAATTCGAGGGTGGATCGCCAAATTCAACTTATACCGCCTAATTAAAAATTGCAGGTAAAAATTACAGGTCACCCATCTAAAGTTCAGGGTAAGCGAAGGAAGGGGTTCAAATTTAGGGTAAAAAAATATGCATAATGCAGCCCTCTTGAGGTGCCCTCTTCACGACAGCTTAGAACGCCTATAAGGTGACACTTGGTAAGCAATTAAGTGCACGACGCAAATAAGTAAGGCGACGCTTGGTACACAAGTATGTGCACGCCTGTTATTAACACCTGGCCAAAAGTCAGAAACATCAAAGAAACCTCAAATTCCCCACGCTGGACGAAATTTTCCCAGGCTCAGTCGCCGTAATCTCTTATAGATGACGTCATCAATCCTTATCTCTAACATCTTTCTATAAAAAACAATAATCAATCAATAATAAGTTAAAAGTAACATCCTGTAAATTTCCCAGGGCAAGCAAAATTTTCCCAGGCTCAACCGCCGTAATCTCTTATAGATGACGTCATCAATCCTTATCTTTAAGATCTTTCTATAAAAAGCAATAATCAATCAATAAAATCAATAATTAATTAAAGTAACATCCTGTAAATTACTTATCTGTTCTTAGTACTCGTTGTTTACAACTAAGGTTATTGACCTTTCAGTGTTCTTGCACACATGTAATTAACACCTGACCGGAAGTCGGCAACATCAAAAAAACCGCAAATTCCCACGGTAGGCAAAATTTTCCAAAAACTAAATAGGGATGAGACAAAAATAGATAGGGATGAGCCGAAAATAGGTAGGGATGTGCCGAAAATAGATAGGGATGAGCCAAAACTCGGCAACATCAAAGAAATAAAAATTCCCACGGTAGGCAAAAATTTCCCAGGCCCAACCGCCCCAATACCTACTTGCAGTAACTTCTAAAGTTCAAATCGGAACTCTAGGTGCGCTGGCGAGTGCACTACGGAGTACTTCTAAAAGTTTTACTTAAAGAAAATCACTGTACTTTGTCATATTATATCCTAAACAACAAAATTCCATCGAAAGTACCAGTAAAATATGTGTCAAAAGCTAAACACAAATCGTTCGTTTCAGACCGTGAAACACTCAAATATGATGTAAAAACTTTTCTCGAAACATGTCTCCAAATCACTTGAAAACGCGTTTTCTAAGCGAATTACGTGTTTTTAGGTTGTTTTGCAGTAACTTCTATAGTTCAAATCGGAACTCTAGCTGCGCTGGCGAGTGCACCACGGAGTGCCTCCAAAAGGTTGAATTCTCTAAAAATCAATGTATTTTGTCTTATTGTAGCCCAAATAACTAAGTGCCATCGAAACTACAGGTAGAATATGTTTCCAAAGTCTACATACAAAATCGTCGTTTCAGACCGTAAAACGCTCAAATATGATGTAAAACTGTTTCTCAAAACATGTCTCCAAATCACTTGAAAATGCGTTTTCTAAACGAATTACGTGTTTTTAAGGTGTTTTGCTGTATCTTCTATAGTTCAAATCGGCAAACTAGCTGCGCTGGCGAGTGCACTACGGAGTACCTATAAAATTGTACTTAAAGAAAATCGCTGTGCTTTGTCATATTATATCCTAAACAACAAAATTCCATCGAAAGTACCAGTAAAATATGTGTCCAAAAGCTAAACACAAATCGTTCGTTTCAGACCGTGAAACTCTCAAATATGATGTAAAAACTGTTTCTCGAAACATGTCTCCAAATCACTTGAAAACGCGTTTTCTAAGCGAATTACGTTTTTTAGGGTGTTTTGTAGTAACTTCTATAGTTCAAATCGGAACTCTAGCTGCGCTGGCGAGTGCACCACGGAGTGCCTCCAAAAGCTTGTATTCTCTAAAAATCAATGTATTTTGTCTTATTGTAGCCCAAATAACCAAGTGCCATCGAAACTACAGGTAGAATATGTTTCCAAAGTCTACATACAAAATCGTCGTTTCAGACCGTAAAACGCTCAAATATGATGTAAAACAGTTTTTCAAAACATGTCTCCAAATCACTTGAAAATGCGTTTTCTTAACGAATTACGTGTTTTTAAGATGTTTTGCAGTATCTTCTATAGTTCAAATCGGCAAACTAGCTGCGCTGGCGAGTGCACTACGGAGTACCTATAAAATTGTACTTAAAGAAAATCGCTGTACTTTGTCATATTATATCCTAACTAACAAAATTCCATCGAAAGTACCAGTAAAATATGTGTCCAAAAGCTAAACACAAATCGTTCGTTTCAGACCGTGAAACTCTCAAATATGATGTAAAAACTGTTTCTCGAAACATGTCTCCAAATCAATTGAAAACGCGTTTTCTAAGCGAATTACGTTTTTTAGGGTGTTTTGTAGTAACTTCTATAGTTCAAATCGGAACTCTAGCTGCGCTGGCGAGTGCACCACGGAGTGCCTCCAAAAGCTTGTATTCTCTAAAAATCAATGTATTTTGTCTTATTGTAGCCCAAATAACCAAGTGCCATCCAAACTACAGGTAGAATATGTTTCCAAAGTCTACATACAAATTCGTCGTTTCAGACCGTAAAACGCTCAAATATGATGTAAAACTGTTTCTCAAAACATGTCTCCAAATCACTTGAAAATGCGTTTTCTTAACGAATTACGTGTTTTTAAGGTATTTTGCAGTATCTTCGATAGTTCAAATCGGCAAACTAGCTGCGCTGGCGAGTGCACTACGGAGTACCTATAAAATTGTACTTAAAGAAAATCGCTGTACTTCGTCATATTATATCCTAAACAACAAAATTCCATCGAAAGTACCAGTAAAATATGTGTCCAAAAGCTAAACACAAATCGATCGTTTCAGACCGTGAAACTCTCAAGTATGATGTAAAAACTGTTTCTCGAAACATTTCTCCAAATCACTTGAAAACGCGTTTTCTAAGCGAATTACGTTTTTTAGGGTGTTTTGCAGTAACTTCTATAGTTCAAACAGGACCTCTAGCTGCGCTGGCGATTGCACCACGCAGTGCCTCCAAAAGCTTGTATTTACTAAAAATCAATGTATTTTGCCTTATTGTAGCCCAAATATCCAAGTAACATCGAAACAACCCGTAGAATATGTTTCCAAAGTCTATATACAAATTCGTCGTTTCAGACCGTAAAACTTTCATATCTTATGTAAAAACTGTTTCTCAAAACATGTTACTAAATACCTTGAAAATGCGTTTTCTTAGCGAATTACGTGTTTTTAAGGTATTTTGCAGTAACTTCTATAGTTCAAATCGGCACTTTAGCTGCGCTGACGGGTGCACCACGGAGTGCATCCAAGAGGATGTATTCTCTAAAAAGCAGTGTGTTTTGTATTATTGTACCCTAAATAACCAAGTGCTATTGAAACTACAAGTAGATTATGTTTCCAATGTCTACATACAAAATCGTCGTTTCAGACCGTTAAACGTTCAAATATGGTGTAAAAACTGTTTCTCAAAACATGTCTCAAAATCACTTGAAAATGCGTTTTCTAAGAGAATTACGAGTTTTTAGGGTGTTTTGCAGTAACTTCTATATTTCAAATCGGAACTCTAGCTGCGCTGGCGAGTGCACTACGGAGTACTTCTAAAAGTTTTACTTAAAGAAAATCACTGTACTTTGTCATATTATATCCTAAACAACAAAATTCCATCGAAAGTACCAGTAAAATATGTGTCCAAAAGCTAAACACAAATCGTTCGTTTCAGACCGTGAAACACTCAAATATGATGTAAGTAGTATAGCTGGAATCGTTCTAGACCAGGAAGTGACGTCACATCGAACTCGATGTCATGTGTCCATCTAAGTATACCATTCTTCGTTTCCGGTGTTACTTCTTACACAACCCTTAACCTTAAACACCCCATAATGTATAACTTTTTGCGCAACCCTTAACTTTAAACACCCCATAATGTATTACTTCTTGCACGACCCTTAATTATTACCCCCTTGACGTACTTGTTTTTGTACCCGTAAGATGTCGTTAGCAATGGCGGCAACGACGACGACGACGACAACGACGATGAAAAAAAAGATAGCGTAAGCAATGGCGGTTTCAACAACAACATCGATGAAAAAAAAGATGGCGTCAGCAATGGCGGCTTCGACGACAACGACTTGTATACATTGCGCCTGACCTGCCGCTCGCGCCCTGCAAAAGCCTGGGATCTGGAATCTGGGATCTGAGATCTGGAATCTGGAATCTGGGATCTGGAATTTGGCGCTCTTAATCAGGTTTTTAATTAGAGATGAATAGGAGAAATGAATAATATATATTTTGTATATTTTAATATAATATTTATTGATAATAAGTTGTATGGATACATTACAATTATTCATGTACTTTATTTAATAACCATGTTTTACATTCACAACGACAAAAACAAGATGATTTTTATATTTTGCATGCTATTCCATCAACTTCTGTACGAGGTCTTACAAAACATTTAAGATTACAACAATAAGTTGTATTACTATCATTATTATTTTGTTTTGTTAGTGATTGAATATTACAACAAACAGACATGTACTTTAAATGCTCTTCAACAGGATTATCATTTATTTCCCAGTTGTATATTTGAAGATTACAAAAGGCGCATTTTGTTATGTCGAGAAAACCTGTGTAAAAAAATCCAGCTTTTGCTAATGATGTTGGACTTACAAATTTATTAGGCCAGCTGTGAAATGAAGCTAACCGTAATTTTTCATTTTTCATTATATTCTATACAAGAAAAAAAATGTTCATACAAAAAAAAATATTAAGATTAATATAAATATATTTTATGATACTTACTTTGTTTTCTACATACTGTGTTAAACAAGTCATTTTATAAGTATTACTGTAATTTTTTGTATAATTATTTAATACTGATATTTATGTCTTGTTTGGTTTATTGTTTTATTTGAACTGATGAAATATTTGCTTTGACATTATTTTTTCTTGATAACGCGGTTTTCCTGTTTTCTGTAAAATTGTGATTAATTATTTTTGATAAAAAATAATTGATAAACACTTCCTTTTAAATTTGAAACAAACAGGAATTTGTGGTTTTGATAAAAAAACTGCTTCCTTTAAAAATGTGGTTAATTATTTTTTCTTGATAACGCGGTTTTCCTGTTTCCTGTAAATATGTAATTAATTATTTTTGATACAAAATAATTGATAAACATTTCCTTTTAACTTTGAAACAAACAGGAATTTGTGGTTTCGAAAATAAAACTGCTTCCTTTAAAAATGTGGTTAATTATTTTTTTCAAAAAAAAATAATTATTTTTTAACAAAAAACTTTATTAAACTATAAGAATACATTATAGAATTTTCTCATTTACATATTACTAACATTATATATTAAGAAATTATAAGGAATTATTTTATCATGTATAATTAAACAGTATGCAGTTGTATTTTCAGATACATTTGCATTCAATCATACATCAACATTACTCGATTTCAATGTCTCACTTTGATGCGAACACTCTATGACTACCAGGGGTACTGTATTAATGAATACATACGGTGTTAGTGAAGGCTCACATGGTCTTTCATAGTAAGAGAACAAAAATTGAGTGTACATTTCATATAACATAGCCCAATGATTATTTTTAATATTTAAATTTAAATTATCATATGGATACATATCAGAATTTAAATACAACTTAATATTACTTAAATTACAGTGATCCAATTTACTGATATCTTTATTAAATTTATTCTTGAGATTACTCTGAAATCCCACGATGACAAAACGCGGTGTTTCTAACTGTGATGTAGTTTTGATAGCCTAGGAGTGACGTTGTGTTTTTTGCATGAGCGGATATTCATGAAGTTCGCAGCTCATCATGTAAATACTTTTACATTTCCCAAAAATTATAATTATTGTAAAATATTTATTTTACATTAAAAAAATTACATATTACTAACAATATTTGTTAATGGATTATAGTTAATTATTTTGTCATGTATAATTAAACAATAAGCAGCTGTATTTTCAGGCATATTTTCATTTGTTTCAAATTCCAATCTTATATCAACATTACCTGACTTCAATGTCTCACTCTGATGTGAACAATCTATGACTACCAACGGTGCTGTGTTGATAAATTCATGCGGCGTGAATATAGGCTCACATGGCCGTTCATAGTAAGACAATTGAAATTGAATGTACATTTCGTATAACATAGCCCAGTTGTTATTTTTAATATTCAAATTTAAATTATCATATGGATACATATCAGAATTTAAATACAACTTAATATTACTTAAATTACAGTGATCCAATTTACTGATATCTTTATTAAATTTATTCTTGAGATTACTCTGAAATCCCACGATGACAAAACGCGGTGTTTCTAACTGTGATGTAGTTTTGATAGCCCAGGAGTGACGTTGTGTTTTTTTGCATGAGCGGATATTCATGAAGTTTCCATCTCATCATGTAAATATTAAATACTTTTACATTTCCCATCTTGTTTAGCATTGGAGTTATCAATTAGTGGGTGATTTATACTTTTTGATGTTTATAAATCATATACCTCTGTAGAATCTTATACAAGTTATATTTATTATTGTTGTACTAAATTGGTGGAAAAAATAAGCCCCTCCCCTTTTAAATTTTCATTCAACATTAGTTTTACTTATCCAGCTATTATGTTTATTATCGAACCCAAGCCATTTAATAAATACCATATTGCCCTTCTTCTTTCAAATTTTTTCAACAAGGTATACATCAGGATACTTTACTTTTTGTAACTCATATTCATAAAATCCCCCTTTTATAATTTGCCCAGCCTGATCTTTAAGAATATAAGTAATAGGATTGGTTAATTGAACCGAATGTATTGTAAAAATTTCATTAGACCAATTAGGAGTATAACCTTTCACAAAAGCCCCTCTATATTTGCTTATTCGAACAAAATCACCCACTTTAAATTTTGCTTTCCCAACCATTTTAATATTACTGTAAACACTGTCAAGAAGTAATTTTTCATTCTTTTTACTAACATTAATAGGTTTCGTACTAATAGTTCTGTGTTTTGTATTATTATATTTTTCCGTAAGTTTAGGTAATAAACTCAACCACTTATATGTTCCTTGTAAACTAAACGATTTCCACATCATTGATTTTAAAGTACGGTTTACTCGCTCAACAACAGATGCTTTTTTAGTACTGTAGCTTGAATAATGATTAATATTATATTTATTCATTAAATTTTGAAAATTTTGATTATAAAATTCTTTTCCCAAATCAGTTTGTAAATTTTGCGGAATTCTATTGCTACTAAGCAAAATACTTTTCATAGCTCCTGTAATTTCAGAACCTGTTTTGTTTTTAACAGGCTTGGTCCACAAAAATTTAGAAAATACATCAATTACAACTAAAATGTAGCGATAGCCTTTATTTACTCTAGCATAAGGAATCATTTCAACCAAATCAGCCTAAAATAAGTCATCTATTCCTTTTGTAATTACACGTCTTCTGTGAAAGTTCACTCGTGCAGGTCTATGCATTTCTTCTACAATTTCACGTTTAATTTTCGACATAGTTAACAGGTATTTCCAGTGCAATTTCCATATATAATTCACTAGTTCTTAAGCTCATAGGACTGGGATATATTATCAATTTATCCCCCTTTACAACATGTTTACCAACTATTATTGAGATAAGAGGTTCGTTATTAAATCGATAGTTTAGGCGCTCTTTTGGATTATTTATATTAATTTGAATAATTTTACCTGTACAAGGTAAATTATAAAAAGATAAATTAGAACTGTTTATTATATTATAAGTATCACCTTCTAGTTTTAATTTTAAATTTATAACAATGATGGATTTTAAATTACTTTTCACTTTAGACAATTCTGTTTGGAAATCATTTTTTAGTATATTTACTTTCTTTATATAATTTAATTCTAAATTTTTAATTTGTCTTGAAATAAGAGGTATTATTTTATTAGTATATATTTTAGTTTTATGATGCTCGATATGACGTCCAAACTTATCAAGAGTCATTATTAAACTGTCGCTATTTTATAACTCCAGCCTCTTTTAACTCCTCAATTATAGATATAATTTCATTATTGTGTCCTGTATGACCGGCATCACGTGATGCAATTAAAAGTCGCAATCGATCAACCAGTTCATTTACATTATCCCAATATACATACTCCACTCGTTTTTTAGTTAATTTTTTTAAATAACTTTCACCTAACGTGGCACTTGGTTTTTTGGATATTGAACTTATATGTTTTAAAGCTAGACTTGCACCTGTCATGTAACTTGGTTTTTTAGGAATTAAACTTAATTTTTTAGAAGCTGGAACAACTTTCCTCCGAGTGTCTAACATTGGGGCAATAATGGAAGTATATTTTTGAGATCTAGTCCCTGAAAGTTGCTCGCTATCACTATAATGTCGATGGGCAGCATTTGTTCTTTTTACAATATTAGCATAATTTTTTCTATCGGTTTCAGTATACGCCAGTGGTTGCTTTTTAAATAAGAGCTCATATAGACCAGGTGTTCCGACATACTTTAGATTTTGTACAATTATATCCTTACCCACAATTTGTAACTCGGGATTACCTATAAAAAATTTATCAGTATTCACATCATGACGCACGCCATATTTGAAATCAAATAAATCTTTGTCGTCTGTTACCATTTCTTCAACATATTGTCGTGGTAATAGATCATACTGATCTAAATACTCCCTGAATGAGGGCTCTTGAGTTAAATTCAAAATATCCTCTCTAGTTATTGATGGGCGGTTTTCAATCATAGGTGACTGATTTTCAATAAATACGTCAGCATCATCCCCACTCTCGTTTATTGATTCTGCTACTACACTTGTTTCTAAAAATTTGGGGCCTACTAAAGTTTCATTTTTTCAGATATTTCCTCCTCCTCCTTTACTTCTTCTTTCGGTTCACTTTTAACTTCTTCTTTTATATTAGCCATTGGCAAATTAATGGCAATATCTTTTAAAGACTCGATAATTGGTTTATACTGCGTTTCTAATTCAATTTTTCTATGTAATGCACCAAGCCTAAGGTTCCTAAACTTCTGCTTAATAATGTTTCTAGTATTAATTATATCATTTGTTAATTTTTCATTCATTTTAATTTATGCTCGCAATAAACCAGTATTGAACAGCTATTAAAGATATTATTTGAAGCGACTGGTAAAACAGGGTCAAGATCACACACCAGCTCTGGAATAGATGTTAGACAAAACAGACCTGATAGCAAATAACCAGCTCCGAAACAGGTGTTTAAATTGAGAGAGCTGTTCTTTGTAGAAACAGGTAAAAAGCAGGTCCAATAGCAGATAACCAGCCGGTAACCAGATAAAAACAGGTAACAAATAACCAGCTCCGAAACAGTTGTTTAAATTAACAAAGTTGTTATTTGTAGAAACAGCTAAAAACAGGTCTAATAGCAGATAACCAGCTCATAACCAGATAAAAAACAGATCTAATACCTGTATAAACAACTTAAAACAGGTGTGATTTAAATTTAATCTGTTACTGTTCTATTTATCCTGGTCTAGATGTTTACCTTAATGTTTACTTTATGATAGCTAACCACCAACTGAGGCATCTTAGCTTGTGGAACCGTTATTTATTATAATATACTGATCAAAGCCTTTACGGTAACGCCCACTACGTAAGTCACTTCCTTTATTAATAACCACAAAACCATACTTGTCACGCCAACAAAAAGAACAGAGGTCCTTAAACTTTTCATATGGCATATCTGTATTAACGTGATCAGAATGTACATGTTTTAAATTCATATCATCTTGTTTAAATAATATTAATAGGTTAACATTATCCCGTATAAGATGTTTAGGGATTCTTGTATATGTTTGACATAAATAAAAACAATCTATAGCCTTATGACGACCCATGCAAAAGTATTCTTTAATTAAATCCTGTTTATCGCACGCCACATCATCAAATATAAACACTGAGTTGCATTGCGCATTGCACGGTTTCTCAATATCTACGTTTTCGTTATATGCAAAGTAACCTACTTCTTCAATAGGTTCTAGTAACATTTCTAAATACTTATATTTAGGCTGGAATAATGACTTTGAGTATATATATATATATATATATATATATATATATATATATATATATATATATATATTTGAAAAACATAGACCATTTTCATTCTCTAAAAGTGCGATCATTACGTTTGTCTTGCCGCATCCGGAAGGACCTGATATAATACATCTAACTATATCTGGTAATAATGTACTATGACGTGGCTCACTACTAGCATTAATAAAATCATAATTCTTGACCTTAAAGTCATTACTTTGCTTTACAGTCTGCATTTTGATATAAATAAGGATGTAAACGTTACTCCAGCACAATTCGTCACTGACTGCGGAAGAGGTAGAACGTGTGCTCTTTAAATAGTCATGATGAGAATGCAGAAAAAGAAGAAATCTGACAAAAGTTTGTCGTTCGGCAACGTAGTCAACCGCGCGGGGAAAGCAATAAAAACAAATAGTAGTGGTTCTGATTTAAATAAATCTGCAAAAATAGCTTTACGAAAAAATAAGAGAATCAAGCGAAAAATTAAAAATCCAAGAATTATATCTGTACCGAAAACCGGAGGATTTCTTCCATTAATTCCAATTTTCGCTGGCTTGAGCGCTTTAGGCGCACTTGGAGGTGGTGCTGCAGGTATTGCCAAGGCTGTTAACGACGCAAAAGCTGCTACCGAGCAATTAAAAGAAGCTAAACGTCATAATAAAATGATTGAAGCCATCGCCATGGGTAAAGGTCTCTACTTAAAACCATATCGAAAGGGACTTGGACTGCATTTAAAAAACTACCAATAGAATTGCCATCACGGGCATTGAGTAATATTGATCTTCAGAAATATGCAAAGGAACTGAAAATTGCATTTTTTAGAGGGGTATTCATGAGAAATAATTTGCCTACAAAAGTAAATCGTAACGAATGCGCCATTGTTAATTTGGATAGCAATGATGGACCGGGGTCGCACTGGGTAACTTATAAAAAACGTAATAATTTAGTTATATATTCTGACAGTTACGGAAATCTGCCACCGCCAAAAGAACTAGTTAGTTATTTTGGAAACAAGTGTTCAATACACTACAATTACAGTAGGTACCAACCTTATAATAGTGTAAAATGCGGTCACTTGTGCTTAGCATTTCTATATGAACATGAACAATCCTGATTACTCCTCAGAATTGATTAATCTGTCATGTCATACTCATTTACGCTCTTCAATACTAATTCAGTTATAACTGAAAATTTTGACCCTCCGATTATACTCGATGAGGATTCGGAGTATGTACTCGGGCTAATAAATTTTGGAGTATATAATGCGCTGTCGAATATCGATAATCAAAATAATAAATTTTATATTGGTAGTGATGTAATTACTATTCCCGAAGGTTCTTACGAAATAGATGATATAACTAAATTCTTACAAAAGAAGTTAGATGCGGGTACTCAATTAAGTATTGTAGCAAATAATAATACTCTTAAGTGTGAAGTTAGAAGCAATAAGAAAATAAATTTTAGACCAAATGATTCAATCGGTGATATTCTCGGTTTTAAACCACGTCGATTAGATGCTAATAAATCACATGAATCAGATAACCCCGTTTCTATAACTAAAATAAATGCAATATGTATTGAGTGTAGCATAACTACAAATTCTTATTCAAATAGTAAAAAAGTGCACATTATTCATGAATTTTTCCCGCGCGTCCCGCCTGGATACAAAATTATAGAGGTTCCAAAACAAATAATCTATCTACCAATCAACACGCGAGTAATAACTTCCTTAACCCTTAAAATAACAGATCATAAGGGAAAATTAGTTAATTTTGGAGAGGAACTCATCACGGTAAGACTACATCTTAAAAAACAAGATGGGAATAATTTTTAATCATACTATTCGCAAGCATATAAATACTGCTCGCAATTGTAATTACGTCATTCGTAAGAAAACTGATGACGGGTTAACACTTATCAATTATCTGTTTTTAAAATCACTTGGGTTTAAAGTTCAATTTGGATAACAATAAACAAAGAAGGCGGAAAAAAGCATTTATTATTTGAATTTGTGTTTATTATAAAAAGTAAAAAAAAAATATTCTCTGCATTCAGCAAAATGAACGGCACTATATTAGAAGTGTCAGAAAAGGCCTTATTTGATGATTCAATCAGTCATGCGGAGAAACACACCCATAAACCGTATGCGTCTACAACTTTCAACAATAATGATGAAATTCGCATTCCAATACAGCAACAAGACTTATATACTCAACCGTGGAATAGTTTACTTTATATTGAGGGTAAACTTCTCACGCATGATAATAAAGTGTCGACAACAGCTAAATTAATAAATAATGCATTTGCATTCTTATTTAGTGAAATTCGATATGAAATTGAAGGAATAGTAATAGATAGAGTTCGAAATCCTGGAATAACTTCAACTATGAAAGGTTATGTCTCTTACAATACAAATGAGAGTAAACGTTTACAAAATGCCGGCTGGTTACCTTTAGTTGACACAAAATATATACTTGATAGTAACGGTAATTTCAATGTATGCATCCCCCTTAATATGCTCTTAGGATTATGCGAAGATTTAAAAAAAAATCTTTTAAATATACAACAAGAATTAGTTCTCATACGAAGCAGCACTGATTTGAATGCGATTGAAGACAGCAACGCCACTGAAAATATGAAAATTGAATTAAGTAAAGTTCATTGGAAGATTCCACATATATCGGTAGCCGATGCCGAGCGGCTAATTCTTACGAAGTATATAGAAAAGAGTGTTAATTTGGAGTTAGCTTTCCGTAGCTGGGAACTTCATGAATATTCACTCCTACAGAAAACACAACGTCACTCCTGGCCAATCAAAACTACAACACAAATGGAAACAACTCGTTTCATCATTGTTGGATTTCAGACAGATCGCAAGAATAAACTTAATAAGGACATGAGTAAATTTGATCACTGTAATTTAAGTAATATTAAGTTGCATTTAAATTCTGATATGTACCCATATGATAATTTAAATTTGAATATTAAAAATAACAACTGGGCTATGTTATACGAAATGTACATTCAATTTCAATTGTCTTACTATGAACGGCCATGTGAGCCTATATTCACGCCGCATGAATTTATCAACACAGCACCGTTGGTAGTCATAGATTGTTCACATCAGAGTGAGACATTGAAGTCAGGTAATGTTGATATAAGATTGGAATTTGAAACAAATGAAAATATGCCTGAAAATACAGCTGCTTATTGTTTAATTATACATGACAAAATAATTAACTATAATCCATTAACAAATATTGTTAGTAATATGTAATTTTTTTAATGTAAAATAAATATTTTACAATAATTATAATTTTTGGGAAATGTAAAAGTATTTACATGATGAGCTGCGAACTTCATGAATATCCGCTCATGCAAAAAACACAACGTCACTCCTAGGCTATCAAAACTACATCACAGTTAGAAACACCGCGTTTTGTCATCGTGGGATTTCAGAGTAATCTCAAGAATAAATTTAATAAAGATATCAGTAAATTGGATCACTGTAATTTAAGTAATATTAAGTTGTATTTAAATTCTGATATGTATCCATATGATAATTTAAATTTAAATATTAAAAATAATCATTGGGCTATGTTATATGAAATGTACACTCAATTTTTGTTCTCTTACTATGAAAGACCATGTGAGCCTTCACTAACACCGTATGTATTCATTAATACAGTACCCCTGGTAGTCATAGAGTGTTCGCATCAAAGTGAGACATTGAAATCGAGTAATGTTGATGTATGATTGAATGCAAATGTATCTGAAAATACAACTGCATACTGTTTAATTATACATGATAAAATAATTCCTTATAATTTCTTAATATATAATGTTAGTAATATGTAAATGAGAAAATTCTATAATGTATTCTTATAGTTTAATAAAGTTTTTTGTTAAAAAATAATTATTTTTTTTTGAAAAAAATAATTAACCACATTTTTAAAGGAAGCAGTTTTTTATCAAAACCACAAATTCCTGTTTGTTTCAAACTTAAAAGGAAATGTTTATCAATTATTTTGTATCAAAAATAATTAATCACATATTTACAGGAAACAGGAAAACCGCGTTATCAAGAAAAAATAATTAACCACATTTTTAAAGGAATCAGTTTTTTTATCAAAACCACAAATTCCTGTTTGTTTCAAATTTAAAAGGAAGTGTTTATCAATTATTTTTTATCAAAAATAATTAATCACATTTTTACAGAAAACAGGAAAACCGCGTTATCAAGAAAAAATAATGTCAAAGCAAATATTTCATCAGTTCAAATAAAACAGTAAACCAAACAAGACATAAATATCAGTATTAAATAATTATACAAAAAATTACAGTAATACCTATAAAATGACTTGTTTAACACAGTATGTAGAAAACAAAGTAAGTATCATAAAATATATTTATATTAATCTTAATATTTTTTTTTGTATAAACATTTTTTTCTTGTATAGAATATAATGAAAAATGAAAAATTACGGTTAGCTTCATTTCACAGCTGGCCTAATAAATTTGTAAGTCCAACATCATTAGCAAAAGCTGGATTTTTTTACACAGGTTTTCTCGACATAACAAAATGCGCCTTTTGTAATCTTCAAATATACAACTGGGAAATAAATGATAATCCTGTTGAAGAGCATTTAAAGTACATGTCTGTTTGTTGTAATATTCAATCACTAACAAAACAAAATAATAATGATAGTAATACAACTTATTGTTGTAATCTTAAATGTTTTGTAAGACCTCGTACAGAAGTTGATGGAATAGCATGCAAAATATGTAAATCATCTTGTTTTTGTCGTTGTGAATGTAAAACATGGTTATTAAATAAAGTACATGAATAATTGTAATGTATCCATAAAACTTATTATCAATAAATATTATATTAAAATATACAAAATATATATTATTCACCTCTCCTATTCATCTCTAATTAAAAACCTGATTAAGAGCGCCAAATTACAGATCCCAGATTCCAGATTCCAGATCTCAGATCCCAGATTCCAGGTCCCAGGCTTTTGCAGGGCGCGAGCGGCAGGTCAGGCGCAATGTATACAAGTCGTTGTCGTCGAAGCCGCCATTGCTAACGACATCTTACGGGTACAAAAACAAGTACGTCAAGGGGGTAATAAATAAGGGTCGTGCAAGAAGTAATACATTATGGGGTGTTTAAAGTTAAGGGTTGCGCAAAAAGTTATACATTATGGGGTGTTTAAGGTTAAGGGTTGTGTAAGAAGTAACACCGGAAACGAAGAATGATATACTTGGATGGACACATGCCATCGAGTTCGATGTGACGTCACTTCCTGGTCTAGAACGATTCCAGCTATACTACTGATGTAAAAACTGTTTCTCGAAACATGTCTCCAAATCACTTGAAAACGCGTTTTCTAAACGAATTACGTGTTTTTTGGTTGTGTTGCAGTAACTTCTATAGTTCAAATCGGAACTCTAGCTGCGCTGGCGAGTGCACCACGGAGTGCCTCCAAAAGCTTGTATTCTCTAAAAATCAATGTATTTTGTCTTATTGTAGCCCAAATAACCAAGTGCCATCAAAACTACAGGTATAATATGTTTCCAAAGTCTACATACAAAATCGTCGTTTCAGACCGTAAAACGCTCAAATATGATGTAAAACTGTTTCTCAAAACATGTCTCCAAATCACTTGAAAATGCGTTTTCTAAACGAATTACGTGTTTTTAAGGTGTTTTGCAGTATCTTCTATAGTTCAAATCGGCAAACTAGCTGCGCTGGCGAGTGCACTACGGAGTACCTATAAAATTGTACTTAAAGAAAATCGCTGTACTTTGTCATATTATATCCTAAACAACAAAATTCCATCGAAAGTACCAGTAAAATCTGTGTCCAAAAGCTAAACACAAATCGTTCGTTTCAGACCGTGAAACACTCAAATATGATGTAAAAACTGTTTCTCGAAACATGTCTCCAAATCACTTGAAAACGCGTTTTCAAAGCGAATTACGTTTTTTAGGGTGTTTTGCAGTAACTTCTATAGTTCAAACAGGACCTCTAGCTGCGCTGGCGATTGCACCACGGAGTGCCTCCAAAAGCTTGTATTTACTAAAAATCAATGTATTTTGCCTTATTGTAGCCCAAATAACCAAGTAACATCGAAACAACCGGTAGAATATGTTTCCAAAGCCTACATACAAAATCGTCGTTTCAGACCGTAAAACTTTCAAATCTTATGCAAAAACTGTTTCTCTAAACATGTTACTAAATACCTTGAAAATGCGTTTTCTTAGCGAATTACGTGTTTTTAAGGTATTTTGCAGTAACTTCTATAGTTCAATTCGGCACTTTAGCTGCGCTAACGGGTGCACCGCGGAGTGCATCCAAAAGGATGTATTCTCTAAAAAGCAGTGTGTTTTGTATTATTGTACCCTAAATAACCAGGTGCTCTTGAAACTACAAGTAGATTATGTTTCCAATGTCTACATACCAAATCGTCGTTTCAGACCGTGAAACGTTCAAATATGGTGTAAAAACTGTTTCTCAAACCATGTCTCAAAATCACTTGAAAATGCGTTTTCTAAGAGAATTACGAGTTTTTAGGGTGTTTTGCAGTAAATTCTATAGTTCAAATCGGAACTCTAGCTGCGCTGGCGAGTACACCACGGAGTGCCTCCAAAAGCTTGTATTCTCTAAAAATCAATGTATTTTGTCTTATTGTAGCTCAAATAACCAAGTGCCATCGAAACTACAGGTAGAATATGTTTCCAAAGTTTACATACAAAATCGTCGTTTCAGACCGTAAAACGCTCAAATATGATGTAAAACTGTTTCTCAAAACATGTCTCCAAATCACTTGAAAATGCGTTTTCTTAACGAATTACGTGTTTTAAGGTGTTTTGCAGTATCTTCTATAGTTCAAATCGGCAAACTAGCTGCGCTGGCAAGTGCACTACGGAGTACCTATAAAATTGTACTCAAAGAAAATCGCTGTACTTTGTCATATTATATGCTAAACAACAAAATTCCATCGAAAGTACCAGTAAAATATGTGTCCAAAAGCTAAACACAAATCGTTCGTTTCAGACCGTGAAACACTCAAATATGATGTAAAAACTGTTTCTCGAAACATGTCTCCAAATCACTTGAAAACGCGTTTTCTAAGGGAATTACGTTTTTTAGGGTGTTTTGCCGTAACTTCTATAGCTCAAACAGGACCTCTAGCTGCGCTGGCGATTGCACCACGGAGTGCCTCCAAAAGCTTGTATTTACTAAAAATCAATGTATTTTACCTTATTGTAGCCCAAATAACCAAGTCACATCGAAACAACCGGTAGAATATGTTTCCAAAGCCTACATACAAAATCGTCGTTTCAGACCGTAAAACTTTCAAATCTTATGCAAAAACTGTTTCTCAAAACATGTTACTAAATACCTTGAAAATGCGTTTTCTTAGCGAATTACGTGTTTTTAATGTATTTTGCAGTAACTTCTATAGTTCAAATCGGCACTTTAGCTGCGCTGACGGGTGCACCACGGAGTGCATCCAAAAGGATGTATCCTCTTAATGCAGTGTGTTTTGCATTATTGTACCCTAAATAACCAAGTGCTATTGAAACTACAAGTAGATTATGTTTTCAATGTCTACTGTAATGGCAAAATGAAAGAGGGCGTGTCAGCCTGTCAACTTCACTGTTCGGGCGCCATTTTGTGAAAGCAAAATGGTCATTCTGTCAACTTTACTCGACTTTCTCTTCAGCTCCCCTTGCTGTCAAAATAAGTTTCTCGGGCGCCAATCGATCGGTCGATAACACAGCACAGGAGATGTGAAGGGCGCTCTTATAGCGTTTCTGAAAAGAGTGGCTTGAACGCCAAAAAGGGCTCGGGTAGCTTAGTGGAGACAGAGTTCGGTTTTTGACAATGAAATCATAATGAATTTTAATATTTTATTAAAATATATTAAAACGATAACAATAAAAAAATAAATGAAAATAACAATCGCTAGCATATAATCGGGCAATACAAGTGAACCAGCGATACTTGCAGGATTTGTTCAATCAAAGAAACTGTCAACAATGAACGGGTAACAATGGC
Organism: Harpalus rubripes; assembly: GCA_963082715.1. NCBI lineage: Eukaryota > Metazoa > Arthropoda > Insecta > Coleoptera > Carabidae > Harpalus > Harpalus rubripes. The sequence goes on from CAUJCB010000390.1 coordinate 75,177, forward strand.
ACACACCAAAGTTACGGGGCCGCGACATGAACGGTCAACAATGGCACTCACCAAAGTTGAAAAACGCAAAACAGTGTTGTCACTTGACAACACTCATCAACAATCGTGATTTTGATACGGAGCCGTGTTGACGCACACCAACACTCCTCGACAATCGCGATTACAGTGGTAGACCCCACTAGTTTTAACATCTGGCTACGACGGCATCCGTAGCCGTACAAGGCACCTTCTGCACTCCCTCACGAGCTGCCAGCACACACCAACAGCACTGAGTCAGAGGCAGCCAAGGTCCTAACAAACTGCTCGCCCGGCACTCACCAGGTTCGCGGAAGACGGCACTCACCGTCTCCCCGAGAGAGCACACACTCTCTCTTGAGACAGCACACACTGTCTAAATAAAACTGTCGCTTGGGCCCGTATTTATACCCCGAAAAACCGTTAAAAATACGAAAATAAGTTTTAACATGATTCTAATAATCCTGCAAATACTTGCTATTTGAAATAAAAATATAAAAAATACAAACTCTTGTGGGATCGAACCCACGATCCCCAGCACGCTGGTCGAGCACACTAACCACTCGACTACGCGGTACCTGACATGTAAATAACAAATTCATAAACATTTGCAACTTTAAACAAAAATACAACAATACATTTTACAACAAATGACATACAATATAACAAAACAATTACATTGTATGCAAAATTTCAACCAATACAAAATAATAAAAAAATGTAAAAAACATTTTTTTCTGGTGGGATTTGAACCTCGATTTGAATTTATAAACTTTAGCAAAAAAACTAACTTGTTAACCACAAGACTACAATGCTAAACACGAAAATTAAATCCAAATCTAGTGACCCTCGTCACATTCCCCTCCCACTTCGGAGAAACAAAAAAAACAAGAGAAAAAAAATAGTTCAATTCCCACTAGCTTTAAAACAAAACTTATCTAAACACAACAAGGAATACCAAAACTTTGTTAAGTGTTCAGCACATCAAAAACGTAATTCCCAAAACTTAAATGGCAACACAACTTATTTACGAAACTCACACACGTGTCTTTACACTACTGGGGTCCTCTGGCTGGACTGCATTGTCTCACGGGCTGGCTGGATGTCTTGGGGTTCTGGAACCAAACATCGCCGGGGCGCGCTTCCCGGCAGGTGGCTCGAAACTTTCATCCCTCTCAGCGGACGTCCACCACTGCTCTCGGTGGGCAGGCGGACAGCTTCCCTGGTAGCCTGGTGGAACTGGACAGCTGGGGGTCTAACCTCATCCTATGGAACGGCGTGGCAGTGGACAGTTTCGGAGGATTGGTCGGGGCAACCATAGGGTGCCGGTCGTCGGCCATATCGGAAAAGACACTACGGTCGGCAGACGGACTCATGGCCTCGACGAACACGGCGGCGTCATACGCCCTCCAGGTCACAGACCTGTGGAGAACAACGTCTCTCCACAGTCCATGGCCCCGAACACCTGGGGGCGACGGTGATGCTTCTCACATCAGACGAATACAATGGGCTGCATCGGAATCGACACCGGACGGCTGCGGCGTCTTCCTGCAGTCTTCACCCATGATTTCATTTTTGTCAAAAAGTCCCTGTTCGGGCGCCATTTTGTAATGGCAAAATGAACGAGGGCGTGTCAGCCTGTCAACTTCACTGTTCGGGCGCCATTTTGTGAAAGCAAAATGGTCATTCTGTCAACTTTACTCGACTTTCTCTTCAGCTTCCCTTGCTGTCAAAATGGGTTTCTCGGGCGCCAATCGATCGGTCGATGACACAGCACAGGAGATGTGAAGGGCGCTCTTATAGCGTCTCTGAAAAGAGTGGCTTGAACGCCAAAAAGGGCTCGGGTAGCTTAATGGAGACAGAGTTCGGTTTTTGACAATGAAATCATAATGAATTTTAATATTTTATTAAAATATATTAAAACGATAACAATAAAAAAATAAATGAAAATAACAATCGCTAGCATATAATCGGGCAATACAAGTGAACCAGCGATACTTGCAGGATTTGTTCAATCAAAGAAACTGTCAACAATGAACGGGTAACAATGGCACACACCAAAGTTACGGGGCCGCGACATGAACGGTCAACAATGGCACTCACCAAAGTTGAAAAACGCAAAACAGTGTTGTCACTTGACAACACTCATCAACAATCGCGATTTCGATACGGAGCCGTGTTGACGCACACCAACACTCCTCGACAATCGCGATTACAGTGGTAAACCCCACTAGTTTTAACATCTGGCTACGACGGCATCCGTAGCCGTACAAGGCACCTTCTGCACTCCCTCACGAGCTGCCAGCACACACCAACAGTACTGAGTCAGAGGCAGCCAAGGTCCTAACAAACTGCTCGCCCGGCACTCACCAGGTTCGCGGAAGACGGCACTCACCATCTCCCCGAGAGAGCACACACTCTCTCTTGAGACAGCACACACTGTCTGAATAAAACTGTCGCTTGGGCCCGTATTTATACCCCGAAAAACCGTTAAAAATACGAAAATAAATTTTAACATGATTCTAATAATCCTGCAAATACTTGCTATTTGAAATAAAAATATAAAAAATACAAACTCTTGTGGGATCGAACCCACGATCCCCAGCACGCTGGTCGAGCACACTAACCACTCGACTACGCGGTACCTGACATGTAAATAACAAATTCATAAACATTTGCAACTTTAAACAAAAATACAACAATACATTTTACAACAAATGACATACAATATAACAAAACAATTACATTGTATGCAAAATTTCAACCAATACAAAATAATAAAAAAATGTAAAAAACATTTTTTTCTGGTGGGATTTGAACCTCGATTTGAATTTATAAACTTTAGCAAAAAAACTAACTTGTTAACCACAAGACTACAATGCTAAACACGAAAATTAAATCCAAATCTAGTGACCCTCGTCACACTACATACAAAATCGTCGTTTCAGACCGTGAAACGTTCAAATATGGAGTAAAAACTGTTTCTCAAAACATGTCTCAAAATCACTTGAAAATGCGTTTTCTAAGAGAATTACGAGTTTTTAGGGTGTTTTGCAGTAACTTCTATAGTTCAAATCGGCAAACTAGCTGCGCTGGCAAGTGCACTACGGAGTACCTATAAAATTGTACTCAAAGAAAATCGCTGTACTTTGTCAAATTATATCCTAAACAACAAAATTCCATCGAAAGTACCGGTAAACTATGTGTCCAAAAGCTAAACACAAATCGTTCGTTTCAGGCCGTGAAACACTCAAATATGATCTAAAAACTGTTTCTCGAAACATGTCTCCAAATCACTTGAAAACGCGTTTTCTAAGCGAATTACGTGTTTTTAGGTTGTTTTGCAGTAACTTCTATAGTTCAAATCGGAACTCTAGCTGCGCTGGCGAGTGCACCACGGAGTGCCTCCAAAAGCTTGTATTCTCTAAATATCAATGTATTTTGTCTTATTGTAGCTTAAATAACCAAGTACCATCGAAACTACAGGTAGAATATGTTTCCAAAGTCTACATACAAAATCGTCGTTTCAGACCGTAAAACGCTCAAATATGTTGTAAAACTGTTTCTCAAAACATGTCCCCAAATCACTTGAAAATGCGTTTTCTAAACGAATTACGTGTTTTTAAGGTGTTCTGCAGTATCTTCTATAGTTCAAATCGGCAAACTAGCTGCGCTGGCGAGTGCACTACGGAGTACCTATAAAATTGTACTTAAAGAAAATCGCTTTACTTTGTCATATTATATCCTAAACAACAAAATTCCATCGAAAGTACCAGTAAAATATGTGTCCAAAAGCTAAACACAAATCGTTCGTTTCAGACCGTGAAACACTCAAATATGATGTAAAAACTGTTTCTCGAAACATGTCTCCAAATCACTTGAAAGCGCGTTTTCTAAGCGAATTACGTTTTTTAGGGTGATTTGCAGTAACTTCTATAGTTCAAACAGGACCTCTAGCTGCGCTGGCGATTGCACCACGGAGTGCCTCCAAAAGCTTGTATTTACTAAAAATCAATGTATTTTACCTTATTGTAGCCCAAATAACTAAGTAACATCGAAACAACCGGTAGAATATGTTTCCAAAGTCTACATACAAATTCGTCGTTTCAGACCGTAAAACTTTCAAATCTTATGTAAAAACTGTTTCTCAAAACATGTTACTAAATACCTTAAAAATGCGTTTTCTTAGCGAATTGCGTGTTTTTAAGGTATTTTGCAGTAACTTCTATAGTTCAAATCAGCACTTTAGCTGCGCTGACGGGTGCACCACGGAGTGTATCCAAAAGGAAGTATTCTCTAAAAAGCAGTGTGTTTTGTATTATTGTACCCTAAATAACCAAGTGCTATTGAAACTACAAGTAGATTATGTTTCCAATGTCTACATACAAAATCGTCGTTTCAGACCGTGAAACGTTCAAATATGGTGTAAAACTGTTTCTCAAAACATGTCTCAAAATCACTTGAAAATGCGTTTTCTAAGAGAATTACGAGTTTTTAGGGTGTTTTGCAGTAACTTCTATAGTTCAAATCGGAACTCTAGCTGCGTTGGCGAGTGCACTACGGAGTACTTCTAACAGTTTTACTTAAAGAAAATCACTGTACTTTGTCATATTATATCCTAAACAACAAAATTCCATCGAAAGTACCAGTAAAATATGTGTCCAAAAGCTAAACACAAATCGTTCGTTTCAGACCGTGAAACACTCAAATATGATGTAAAAACTCTTTCTCGAAACATGTCTCCAAATCACTTGAAAACGCGGTTTCTAAGCGAATTACGTGGTTTTAGGTTGTTTTGCAGTAACTCCTATAGTTCAAATCGGAACTCTAGCTGCGCTGGCGAGTGCACCACGGAGTGCCTCCAAAAACTTGTATTCTCTAAAAATCAATGTATTTTGTCTTATTGTAGCCCAAATAACCAAGTTCCATCGAAACTACAGGTAGATTATGTTTCCAATGTCTACATACAAAATCGTCGTTTCAGACCGTAAAACGCTCAAATATGATGTAAAACTGTTTCTTAAAACATGTCTCCAAATCACTTGAAAATGCGTTTTCTTAACGAATTACGTGTTTTTAAGGTGTCTTGCAGTATCTTCTATAGTTCAAATCGGCAAACTAGCTGCGCTGGCGAGTGCACTACGGAGTACCTATAAAATTGTACTTTGTCATATTATATCCTAAACAACAAAATTCCATCGAAAGTACCAGTAAAATATGTGTCCAAAACCTAAACACAAATCGTTCGTTTCAGACCGTGAAACACTCAAATATAATGTAAAAACTGTTTCTCAAAACATGTCTCCAAATCACTTGAAAGCACGTTTTCTAAGCGAATTACGTTTTTTAGGGTGTTTTGCAGTAACTTCTATAGTTCAAACAGGACCTCTAGCTGCGCTGGCGATTGCACCACGGAGTGCCTCCAAAAGCTTGTATTTACTAAAAATCAATGTATTTTGCCTTATTGTAGCGCAAATAACCAAGTAACATCGAAACAACCCGTAGAATATGTTTCCAAAGTCTACATACAAATTCGTCGTTCCAGACCGTAAAACTTTCATATCTTATGTAAAAACTATTTCTCAAAACAACATGTTACTAAATACCTTGAAAATGCGTTTTCTTAGCGAATTACGTGTTTTTAAGGTATTTTGCAGTAACTTCTATAGTTCAAATCAGCACTTTAGCTGCGCTGACCGGTGCACCACGGAGTGCATCCAAAAGGATGTATTCTCTAAAAAGCAGTGTGTTTTGTATTATTGTACCCTATATAACCAAGTGCTATTGAAACTACAAGTAGATTATGTTTCCAATGTCTACATACAAAATCGTCGTTTCAGACCGTGAAACGTTCAAATATGGTGTAAAACTGTTTCTCAAAACATGTCTCAAAATCACTTGAAAATGCGTTTTTAAGAGAATTACGAGTTTTTAGGGTGTTTTGCAGTAACTTCTTTAGTTCAAATCGGAACTCTAGCTGCGTTGGCGAGTGCACTACGGAGTACTTCTAAAAGTTTTACTTAAAGAAAATCACTGTACTTTGTCATATTATATCCTAAACAACAAAATTCCATCGAAAGTACCAGTAAAATATGTGTCCAAAAGCTAAACACAAATCGTTCGTTTCAGACCGTGAAACACTCAAATATGATGTAAAAACTGTTTCTCGAAACATGTCTCCAAATCACTTGAAAACGCGTTTTCTAAGCGAATTACGTGTTTTTAGGTTGTTTTGCAGTAACTTCTATAGTTCAAATCGGAACTCTAGCTGCGCTGGCGAGTGCACCACGGAGTGCCTCCAAAAACTTGTATTCTCTAAAAATCAATGTATTTTGTCTTATTGTAGCCCAAATAACCAAGTGCCATCGAAACTACAGGTAGATTATGTTTCCAATGTCTACATACAAAATCGTCGTTTCAGACCGTAAAACGCTCAAATATGATGTAAAACTGTTTTTTAAAACATGTCTCCAAATCACTTGAAAATGCGTTTTCTTAACGAATTACGTGTTTTTAAGGTGTCTTGCAGTATCTTCTATAGTTCAAATCGGCAAGCTAGCTGCGCTGGCGATTGCACCACGGAGTGCCTCCAAAAGCTTGTATTTACTAAAAATTAATGTATTTTGCCTTATTGTAGCGCAAATAACCAAGTAACATCGAATCAACCCGTAGAATATGTTTCCAAAGTCTACATACAAATTCGTCGTTTCAGACCGTAAAACTTTCATATCTTATGTAAAAACTATTTCTCAAAACATGTTACTAAATACCTTGAAAATGCGTTTTCTTAGCGAATTACGTGTTTTTAAGGTATTTTGCAGCAACTTCTATAGTTCAAATCGGCACTTTAGCTGCGCTGACGGGTGCACCACGGAGTGCATCCAAGAGGATGTATTCTCTAAAAAGCAGTGTGTTTTGTATTATTGTACCCTAAATAACCAAGTGCTATTGAAACTACAAGTAGATTATGTTTCCAATGTCTACATACAAAATTGTCGTTTCAGACCGTGAAACGTTCAAATATGGTGTAAAAACTGTTTCTCAAAACATGTCTCAAAATCACTTGAAAATGCGTTTTCTAAGAGAATGACGAGTTTTTAGGGTGTGTTGCAGTAACTTCTATAGTTCAAATCGGAACTCTAGCTGCTCTGGCGAGTGCACTACGGAGTACCTATAAAATTGTACTTAAAGAAAATCGCTGTACTTTGTCATATTATATCCTAAACAACAAAATTCCATCGAAAGTACCAGTAAAATATGTGTCCAAAAGCTAAAGACAAATCGTTCGTTTCAGACCGTGAAACACTCAAATATGATGTAAAAACTGTTTCTCGAAACATGTCTCCAAATTACTTGAAAACGCGTTTTCTAAGCAAATTACGCTTTTTAGGGTGTTTTGCAGTAACTTCTATAGTTCAAACCGGACCTCTAGCTGCGCTGGCGATTGCACCACGGAGTGCCTCCAAAAGCTTGTATTTACTAAAAATCAATGTATTTTGCCTTATTGTAGCCCAAATAACCAAGTCACATCGAAACAACCGGTAGAATATATTTCCAAAGTCTACATACAAATTCGTCGTTTCAGACCGTAAAACTTTCAAATCTTATGTAAAAACTGTTTCTCAAAACATGTTACTAAATACCTTGAAAATGCGTTTTCTTAGCGAATTACGTGTTTTTAAGGTATTTTGCAGTAACTTCTATAGCACAAATCGGCACTTTAGCTGCGCTGACGGGTGCAACACGGAGTGCATCCAAAAGGATGTATTCTCTAAAAAGCAGTGTGTTTTGTGTTATTGTACCCCATATAACCAAGTGCTATTGAAACTACAAGTAGATTATGTTTCCAATATCTACATACAAAATCGTCGTTTCAGACCGTGAAACGTTCAAATATGGTGTAAAAACTGTTTCTCAAAACATGTCTCAAAATCACTTAAAAATGCGTTTTCTAAACGAATTACGTGTTTATAAGGTGTTTTGCAGTATCTTCTATAGTTAAAATCGGCAAACTAGCTGCGCTGGCGAGTGCACTACGGAGTACCTATAAAATTGTACTTAAAGAAAATCGCTGTACTTTGTTATATTATATCCTAAACAACAAAATTCCATCGAAAGTACAGGTAAAATATGTGTCCAAATGCTACACACAAATCGTTCGTTTCAGACCGTAAAACGCTTAAATATGATGTAAAAACTGTTTCTAAATACATGTCTCTAAATCACTTGAAAACGCGTTTTCTAAGCGAATTACGTGTTTTTAGTGTGTTTTGCAGTAACTTCTATATTCAAATCGGAACTCTAGCTGCGCTGGCGAGTGCACCACGGAGTGCCTTCAAAAGGAAGTATTCCCTAAAAAGCAGTGTGTTTTGTATTATTGTACCCTAAATAACCAAGTGCTAACGAAACTACAAGTAGATTATGTTTCTAAAGTCTACGTACAAAATCATCGTTTCAGACCATAAAACGCTCAAATATGATGTAAAAACTGATTCTCGAAACATGTCTCCAAATCACTTAAAAATGCGTTTTCTAAACGAATTACCCGATTTTAGGGTATTTTGCAGTAACTTTTATAGTTCAAATCGGCACACTAGTTGCGCTGGCGAGTGCACTACGGTGTACCTCTAAAATTGTACTTAAAAAAATCACTGTACTTTGTCATATTATATCCTAAACAACAAAATTCCATCGAAAGTACCAGTAGAATATGTGTCCAAACGCTACACACTAATCGTTCGTAACAGACCGTAAACGCTCAAATATGATGTAAAAACTGTTTATCGAAACATGTCTCTAAATCACTTGAAAACGCGTTTTCTACGCGAATTACGTGTTTTTAGGGTGTTTTGCAGTAACTTCTATAATTCAAATCGGAACTCTAGCTGCGCTAGCGAGTGCACTACGGAGTGCCTCCAAAAGCTTGTATTCACTAAAAATTAATGTTATTTGTCTTATTGTAGCATAAATAACCAAGTGCCATTTAAACTACAGTTAGAATATAAATACAAAATCGTCGTTTCAGACCGTAAAACGTTCAAAACTGATGTAAAAACTGTTTCTCAAAACATGTCACAAATTCCCTTAAAAATGCGTTTTCTAAGCGGATTACGTGTTTTAAGGTGTTTTGCAGTAACTTCTATAGTTCAAATCGGCACTCTAGCTGCGCTGTCGAGTGCACTACGGGGTACTTTTAAAAGTTGTACTTAAAGAAAATCACTATATTTTGTCATATTACATCCTAAACAACAAAATTCCATCGAAAGTACCAGTAGAATATATGTCCAAATGCTACATACAACTCGTTCATTTCAGACCGTAAAACGCTCAAATATGATGTAAAAACTGTTTGTCAAAACATGTCTCCAAATCATTTGAAAACGCGTTTTTTAAGCGAATTACGTGTTTTTAGGGTGTTTTGCGGTAACTTCTACAGTTCAAACCGAAACTTTAGCTGCGCTGGCGAGTGCACCAAGGAGTGCCTCCAAAAGGTTGTATTCTCTAAAAAGCAGTGTATTTTGCCTCATTGTACCCTAAATAACTAAGTGCTATCGAAACTACAAGTAGATTACGTTTCCAAATTCTACATAAAAAATCCTCGTTTCAGACCGTGAAGCGCTCAAATATGATGTAAAAACTGTTTCTCAAAACATGTCTCCAAATCACTTGAACACGCATTTTCTAAGCGAATTACGTGTTTTTAGGGTTTTTGCAGTAACTTCTATAGTTCAAATCGGAACTCTAGCTGCGCTGGCGAGTCCACCACGGAGTGCCTCTAAAAGCTTGTATTCACTAAAAATCAATGTATTTTGTCTTATTGTAGCCCAAATAACCAAGTACCATCAAAACTACCGGTAGAATATGTTTCTAAAGTCTAAAATCACTGTATTTTGTCATATTACATCCTAAACAACAAAATTCCATCGAAAGTACCAGTAGAATATATGTACAAATGCTACATACAACTCGTTCATTTCAGACCGTGAAACGCTCAAATATGATGTAAAAACTGTTTTTCAAAACATGTCTCCAAATCACTTGTAAACGCGTTTTGTAAGCGATTTACGTGTTTTTAGGGCGTTTTGTAGTAACTTCTATTGTTCAAATCGAAACTCTAGCTGCGCTGGCGAGTGCACCAAGGAGTGCCTCCAAAAGGTTATATTCTCTAAAAAGCAGTGTATTTTGTCTTATTGTACCCTAAATAACCAAGCGCTATCGTTACTACAAGTAGATTACGTTTTTAAATTCTACATAAAAAATCGTCGTTTCAGACCGGGAAGCGCTGAACTATGATGTAAAAACTATTTCTCAAAACATGTCTCCAAATCACTGTACTTTGTCATATTATATCCTAAACAACAAAATTCCATCGAAAGTACCAGTAAAATATGTGACCAAATGCTACACACAAATCGTTCGTTTCAGACCGTAAAACGCTTAAATATGATGTAAAAACTGTTTCTAAAAACTTGTCTCCAAATCACTTGAAAACGCGTTTTCTAAGCGAATTACGTATTTTTAGTGTGTTTTTCAGTAACTTCTTTAGTTCAAATCGGAACTCTTGCTGCGCTGGCGAGTGCACCACGGAGTGCCTCCAAAAGGATGTATTCTCTAAAAAGCAATGTGTTTTGTATTATTGTACACTTAATAACCAAGTGCTAACGAAACTACAAGTAGATTATGTTTCCAAAGTCTACATACAAAATCGTAAATTCAGACCGTAAAACGCTCAAATATGATGTAAAAACTGATTCTCAAAACATGTCACCAAATCACTTAAAAATGCGTTTTCTAAACGAATTACCTGTTTTTAGGGTGATTTGCAGTAACTTTTATAGTTCAAATCGGCACTCTAGCTGCGCTGTCGAGTGCAATACGGGGTACTTCTAAAAGTTGTACTCAAAGAAAATCACTGTATTTTGTCATATTACATCCTAAACAACAAAATTCCTTCGAAAGTACCTGTACAATATGTGTCCAAACGCTACACACTAATCGTTCGTAACAGACCGTAAAACGCTCAAATATGATGTAAAAACTGTTTATCGAAACATGTCACCAAATCACTTGAAAACACGTTTTCTAAGCGAATTACGTGATTTTATGATGTTTTGCAGTAACGTCTACAGTTCAAACCGGACCTCTAGATGCGCTGGCGTTTGCACCACGGTGTGCCTCCAAAAGCTTGTATTTACTAAAAATCAATGTATTTTGTCTTATTGTAGCCCAAATAACCAAGTACCATCGAAACAACCGGTAGAATATGTTTCCAAAGTCTACATACAAAATCGTCGTTTCAGACCGTAAAACTTTCAAATCTTATGTAAAAACTGTTTCTCAAAACATGTGACTAAACACCTTGAAAATGCGTTTTCTTAGCGAATTACGTGTTTTTAAGGTATTTTGCAGTAACTTCTATAGTTCAAATCGGCACTTTAGCTGCGCTGACGGGTGTACCACGGAGTGCATCCAAAAGGATGTATTCTCTAAAAAGCAGTGGTTTTGTATTATTGTACCCTAAATAACCAAGTTCTATTGAAACTACAAGTAGATTATGTTTCCAATGTCTACATACAAAATCGTCGTTTCAGACCGTGAAACGTTCAAATATGCTGTAAAATCTGTTTCTCAAAACATGTTCAAAAATCACTTGAAAATGCGTTTTCTAAGCGAATTACGTGTTTTTAGGGTGTTTTGCAGTAACTTCTATAGTTCAAATCGGAATTCTAGCTGCGCTGGCGACTGCACTACGGTGTACTTCTAAAAGTTTTGCTTAAAGAAAATCACTGTACTTTGTCATATTATATCCTAAACAACAAAATTCCATCGAAAGTACCAGTCAAATATGTGTCCAAAAGCTAAACACAAATCGTTCGTTGCAGACCGTGAAATACTCAAATATGATGTAAAAACTGTTTCTCGAAACATGTCTCCAAATCACTTGAAAACGCGTTTTCTAAGCGAATTACGTGTTTTTAGGGTGTTTTGCAGTAACTTGAATAGTTCAAATCGGAGCTCTAGCTGCGCTGGCGAGTGCGCCACGGAATGCCTCGAGAAGCTTGTATTCACTAAAAATCAATGTATTTTGTCCTATTGTAGCCTAAATAACCAAGTGCCATCGAAACTACAGGTAGAGTATGTTTCCAAATTCTACATACAAAATCGTCGATTCAGACCGTGAAACGTTCACATCTGATGTAAAACTGTTTCTCAAAACATGTCACCAAATACCTTGAAATTGCGTTTTCCAAGCGAATTACGTGTTTTTAAAACGTTTTGCAGTAACTTCTATAGTTCAAATAGGCACTCCAGCTGCGCTGGCCAGTGCACCACGGAGTGCCTCCAAAAGGATGTATTCTCTAAAAAGCAGTGTGTTTTGTATTATTATACGCTAAATAACCAAGTGCTATCGAAACTACAAGTAGATTATGTTTTCAAAGTGTACATACAAAATCGTCGTTTCAGACCGTGAAACGCTCAAATATGATGTAAAAACTGTTTCTCAAAACATAGCTCCAATTCAATTGAAAACGCGTTTTCTAAGCGAATTACGTGTTTTTAGGGTGTTTTGCAGTAACTTCTATAGTTTAAATCGGAACTCTAGCTTTGCTGGCGAGTGCACTGCGGAGAGCCTCCAAAAACTTGTATTCACTAAAAATTAATGTATTTTGTCTTATTGTAGCCTAAATAACCAAGTGCCATTGAAACTACAGTTAGAATATTTTTCCTAATTCTACATACAAAATCGTCTTTTCAGACCGTGAAACGTTCAAATATGGTGTAAAAACTGTTTCTCAAAACATGTCTCAAAATCACTTGAAAATGCGTTTTCTAAGCGAATTACGTGTTTTTAGGGTGTTTTGCAATAACTTCTATAGTTCAAATCGGCACTCCTGCTGCGCTGGCGAGTGCACCACGGAGTGCCTCCAAAAAGATGTACATTCTAAAAAGCAGTGTGTTTTTATTATTGTACGCTAAATAAACAAGTGCTATCGAAACTACAAGTAGATTATGTTGTTAAAGTCTACATACAAAATTCTCGTTTCAGACCGTGAAACGCTCAAATATGATGTAAAAACAGTTTCTCAAAAAATGTCTCCAAATCACTTGAAAAAGCTTTTTCTAAACTAATTACCTGTTTTTAGGGTGTTTTGCAGTAACTTCTATAGTTCTAACCGGACCTCTAGCTGCGCTGGCGATTGCACCACGGAGTGCCTCCAAAAGCTTGTATTTACTAAAAATCAATGTATTTTGCCTTATTGTAGCCCAAATAACCAAGTAACATCGAAACAACCGGTAGAATATGTTTGCAAAGTCTACATACAAATTCGTCGTTTCAGACCGTAAAACTTTCAAATCTTATGTAAAAACTGTTTCTCAAAACATGTTACTATATACCTTGAAAATGCGTTTTCTTAGCGAATTACGTGTTTTTAAGGTATTTTGCAGTAACTTCTATAGTTCAAATTGGCACTTTAGCTGCGCTGACGGGTGCAGCACGGAGTGCATCCAAAAGGATGTATTCTCTAAAAAGCAGTGTGTTTTGTATTATTGTACCCTAACTAACCAAGTGCTAACGAAACTGCAAGTAGATTATGTTTCCAAAGTCTACATACAAAATCGTCGTTTCAGACCGTAAAACGCTCAAATATAATGTAAAAACAGTGTCTCAAAAAATGTCTCCAAATCACTTGAAAATGCGTTTTCTAAACGAATTACCTGTTTTTAGGGTGTTTTTCAGTAACTTCTATAGTTCAAATCGGCACACTAGCTGCGCTGGCGAATGCACTACGGTGTACCTCTAAAATTGTACTTAAAGAAAATCACTGTACTTTGTCATATTATATCCTAAACAACAAAATTCCATCGAAAGTACCAGTAGAATATGTGTCCAAACGCTACACACAAATCGTTCGTAACAGACCGTAAAACGCTCAGATATGATCTAAAATCTGTTTCTCGAAACATGTCTCCAAATCACTTGAAAACGCGTTTTCTAAACGAATTACATGTTTTTAGGGTGTTTCGCAGTAACTTCTATAGTTCAAATCGGAACTCTTGCTGCGCTGGCCATTGCACCACGAAGTGCCTCCAAAAGCTTGTATTCACTAAAAATCAATGTATTTTGACTTACTGTAGCACAAATAACGAAGTACCATCGAAACTACCTGTAGAATATGTTTCCAAAGTCTATATACAAAATCGTCGTTTTAGACCGTGAAACGTTCAAATCTGATGTAAAACTGTTTCTCAAAACATGTCTCCAAATCCCTTGAAAATGCGTTTTCTAGCAAATTACGTGATTTTAAGGTGTTTGGCAGTAACTTCAAAGTTCAAACCGGCACTGTAGCTGCTATGGCGGGTGCACTACGGAGAACTTCTAAAAGTTGAACTTAACGAAAATCACTGTACTTTGGCATATCATATCCTAAACAACAAAATTCTATCGAAAGTACCAGTAGAATATATGTCCAAATGCTACACACAAATCGTTCGTTTCAGACTGTGAAACGCTGAAAAATGATGTAAAACTGTTTCTCAAAACAGTCACTAAATCGCTTGAAAATGCGTTTTCTAAGCTAATTTCGTGTTTTTATGGTGTTTTGCAGTAACTTCTATAGTTCAAATCGGCAATGTAGCTGCGTTGGCGAGTGCACTACGGAGTACTTCTAAAAGTTGAACATAAAGAAAATTACTGTACTTTGTCCTAAACAACAAAATTCCATCGAGAGTACCAGTAGAATATGTGTCCAAATACTACACACAAATCTTTCGTTTCAGACTGTGAAACGTTCAAATCTGATGTAATAACTGGTTCTCAAAACATGTCTCCAAATCACTTGAAAACGCGTTATCTCAGCGAATTACGTGTTTTTAGGGTGTTTCGCAGTAACTTCTGTAGTTCGAATCGGAACTCTTGCTGCACCGGCGAGTGCACCACGGAGTGCCTCCAAAAGCATGTATTCACTAAAATTCAATGTATTTTGTCTTATTGTAGCCCAAATAACCAAGTGCCATCGAAACCACAGGTAGAATATGTTACCAAATTCTACATACAAAATCGTCGTTTCATACCGAGAAATGTTTAAATCTGATGTAAAAGCTGTTTCTCAAAACGTGTCTCCAAATCCCTTGAAAATGCGTTTTCTAGCAAATAACGTGTTTTTAAGGTGTTTTGCAGTAACTTCTATAGATCAAATCAGCACTCCTGCTGCGCTGGCGAGTGCACCACGGAGTGCCTCCAAAAAGATGTATTTTCTAAAAAGCAGTGTGTTTTGTATTATTGTACGCTTAATAACCAAGTCCTATCGAAACTACAAGTAGATTATGTTGTTAAAGTCTACATACAAAATTGTCGTTTCAGACCGTGAAATGCTCAAATATAATGTAAAAACTATTTCTCAAAACATGTCTCCAAATCACTTGAAAAAGCGTTTTCTAAGCGAATTACGTGTTTTTAGGGTGTTTTGCAGTAACTTCATAGTTCAAACCGGCACTGTAGTTGCTATGGCGAGTGCACTACGGAGAACTTCTAAAAGTTGAACTTAAAGAAAATCACTGTACTTTGTCATATTATATCCTAAACAACAAAATTCCATCGAAAGTACCAGTAGAATATATGTTTTCTAAGCGAACTACGTGTTTTAGGCTGTTTTGCAGTAACTTCTATAGTTCAAATCGGAGCTCTAGCTCTGGCGAGTGCACCACGGAGTGCCTCGAAAAGCTTGTCTTATTGTAGCCTAAATAACCAAGTGCCATCGAAACCACAGGTAGAATATGTTTCCAAATTCTACATACAAAATCGTCGTTTCCGACCGTGAAATGTTTAAATCTGAAGTAAAAACTGTTTCTCAAAATATGTCTCCAAATCCGTTGAAAATTCGTTTTCTAGGCGAATTACGTGTTTTTAATGTGTTTTGCAGTAACTTCTATAGTTCAAATCAACACTCCAGCTGTGCTGGTGAGTGAACCAAGAACTGCCTCCAAAAGGTTGTATTGTCTAAAAAGCAGTGTGTTTTGTATTATTGTACCCTAAATAACCAGGTGCTATCGAAACCACAAGTAGGATATGTTTCCAAAGTATACATACATAATCGTCGTTTCAGACAGTGAAACGCTCAAATATGATGTAAGAACTGTTTCTCAACACATGACTCCAAATCACTTGAAAATGCGTTTTCTAAGCGAATTACGTGTTTTCAGGGTGTTTTGCAGTAACTTCTATAGTTCAAATCGGCACTGTAGCTGCGCTGGCGAGTGCACTACGGAGTACTTCTAAAAGTTTTACTTAAAGAAAATCACTGTACTTTGTCATATTATATCCTAAACAACAAAATTCCATCGGAAGTACCAGCAGAATATGTGTCCAAATGCTATACACAAATCGTTCGTTTCAGACCGTAAAACGCTAAAATATGATGTAAATACTCTTTCTCAAAACATCTTTCCAAATCACTTGAAAATGCGTTTTCTAAACGAATTACGTGTTTCTAAGGTGTTTTGCAGTAACTTCTATAGTTCAAATCGGCAAACTAGCTGCGCTGGCGAGTGCACTACGGAGTACCTATAAAATTGTACTTTGTGATATTATATCCTAAACAACAAAATTCCATCGAAAGTACCAGTAGAATATGTGTCCAAATGCTACACAGAAATCGTTCGTTTCAGACTGTGAAACGCTGAAATATGATGTAAAAACTGTTTCTCGAAACATGTCTCCAAATCATTTGAAAACGCGTTTTCTAAGCGAATTATGTGTTTTTAGGGTGTTTTGCGGTAACTTCTATTATACAAATCCGAACTCTAGCTGCGCTGGCGAGTGCACCACGGAGTGCCTCCAAAAGCTTGTGTTCTCTAAAAATCAATATATTTTGCTGCACTGGCGAGTGCACTAGGGAGTACTTATAAAATTATACTTAAAAAAAATCACTGTACTTTGTCATATTATATCCTAGACAACAAAATTCCATCGAAAGTATCAGTAGAATATGTGTCCAAATGCTACACACAAATCGTTCGTTTCAGACCGTAAAACGCTCAAATATGATGTAAAAACTGTTTCTCAAAACATGTCTCCAGATCACTTGAAAACGCGTTTTTTAAGCGAATTACGTGTTTTTAGGATGTTTCGCAGTAACTTCTATAGTTCAAATCGGAACTCTTGCTGCGCCGGCGAGTGCACCACGGAGTGCCTCCAAAAGCTTGTATTCACTAAATATCAGTGTATTTTGTCTTATTGTAGCCCAAATAACCAAGTACCATCGAAACAACAGGTAGAATATGTTTCCAAATTCTACATACAAAATCGTCGTTTCAGAGCGTGAAAGGTTCAAAACTGATGTAAAACTGTTTCTCAAAACAGTCACCAAATCCCTTGAAAATGCGTTTTCTAAGCGAATTACGTGTCTTTAATGTGTTTTGCAGTAACTTCTATAGTTTAAATCGGCACTCCAGCTGCGCTGGCGAATCCACCACGGAGTGCCTCCAAGAGGATATATTCTCTAAAACGCAGTGTGTTTTGTATTATTGTACGCTAAATAACCAAGTTCTATCGAAACTACAGGTAGATTATGTTTCCAAAGTCTACATACAATATCGTCGTCTCAGACCGTGAAACGCTCAAATATGACGTAAAAACTATTTCTCAAAACATGTCTCCAAAGCACTTGAAAATGCGTTTTCTAAGCAAACTTCGAGTTTTCGAGTGTTTTGCAGTAACTTCTATAGTTCAAATCGGCACTGTAGCTGCTATGGCGAGTGCACTACGGAGTACTTCTAAAAGGTAAACTTTAAGAAAATCACTGTCCTTTGTCATATTAAACCCTAAACAACAAAATTCCATCGAAAGTACCAGTAAAAAAAGTGTCCAATTGCTAAACACTGTGACGAAGTGGCCATTTTTCCACTAGAAATACTTGGGTGAACCATCAAGCCACAATTGACACTTGAAAACCCGAATCCAGTATTGAATGTTTCATCCATTTGTTAAAGCTGATGCGAATGATTTTAGTGATTCAGTCACACATTTTTCTCGTAAATCCTGTAAAGTATAACACTAGTACTATCGTCAAATAAGAACAAGGTACTTACCTGTGTTTTAGTCATTCAGGGGATAAGGAAACATTTGTTGTAATAGTTTAACCTGCAAAGTAAATCTCATTAGCAAAGTACAACGAACAGTTTTGTGTAACTTACCGATATTGTAAAGAAAACGATAGGCAGTCAGCCCACACGTTTGGCACAGTGTTTCCTGGTATTGTAATTGTTTTTGTAGACACTTGGTTATAACAATGTAACAACAATAAGTTTGTTTTGTACTACGATTGTAGATTTGACATTTGACAATTGTACTTGCAAATGTCATCACGTTTGGCAGCACTAGTAATTTTGCAAAATATTGTAAATGGTAATTTATTAAAATGTAAATTGTATGGTTGTGTAAATATTGTAACTGTAGGGAAAATATGACCATCTATTATTTTTGCACATTTTATTAAATTAAATATTTTCTTTTATTGTAAAACGATCACAGCGCCATCAAAGTTTTACAAAGTTATCCCCACTAGTGCCCCACCATTTGAATTTTGGCGTTTCCACCTCCACCAAATTAGGATATAAAAGTCGCCAAATCACACAGACAAATCAGTCTCCCAGAGGCACGAAGTCAGTAATGTTCCGCCGTTCTCCCAGAGGCACGAAGTCAGTAATGTTCCGCCGTTAGGCACTACATTCGGCAAACCATAAAAACAGGGATTAAATAACGCTCAATCAGACGCGTCAGAGCCGAAGCTAAGACTACCAGTTCGCTGCCGAGCGATCCCTGTCCCCGGGTGCAAGCCCGGTTAAGGCCCACTGGTGGGGGCGGGTCACTATCCAAAACCCTACTAGCTATGCAGGCTAGCACCCGAGCTGTATTGTCACGCAGCTCACCCGTGGAGGTGGCATAGCACCCCTGAGCAGCATATGCCTATTGAAACCAAAGCCCTCCGCCATAGCGCGTACTGCAGACCACAGCGCACCATCCCAAACTCTGACCGGGTATAAATACCCCGGGTACGGTCAGCCCCACGGAGTACCAGATTAGCCTTCTGGTGGAGGCTTCGCTGATACAGAGCGGGGCGGCAGCAGCACCGACGCCACCATCCCTGGTGACGCACAGCAGTGCCGCCGCTCCAACCCCAACAGCTCCTTAATTAGACTCGTGCAAGTCAGGCATAAGTATCGCCAGCTCCAAGGAGGGGGAGTCGCCACCTCCATGCTTCCACCAGGCGGCCCTTAGGAGAAGACGAAGCTAATCCGTCCAGTGCCGCCCAGCTTCCGCACCCTTGGCCCGATGAGTATGCAGTAACCACCACTGCAGCATGGTGGTATCCTGCACACCCCCATCCACCCCTGCACACACCCATTCAGGACTCATACCACTCGCTCCCGCTCTCTCACCCCGTCGCCCACCTAGTTCCTCACGCATCACCATTCACGCAGCTTGCATACCATTCACCAACGTCGGGCAGCTACACCCCTCCGGCGTCCCGGGCTTCCCGCCTCCTCATTCTCCTGCCGAACGCCTCGAGCGCGAACCCCTCCGCCACCCTGTACCTGTCCTCTGTCCCTAACATCCCTGACACATCAAATGTCCCTCCCCTCACGACCACCCCCATTGCTGCGAGGTCTCTAGCGTCGTCCATCAGGACGCAGTCGCAGAGAACATGCAGCCAGTCCTCATCCGCACTACCGCAGTCGCACACACTTTCATCCTCCAAACCCCTAGCATGCAAGAACGCCCTCATGCTCCCATGGCCTGTTAGCAGAAAGTTCAGCTTTAGGCTGGGATCGAACCACCGACACCGGCCGGCAAATGAGACGTCTGGGATGAAGGAATAGGTTACCCTACCCTTCTCCGATCCGTCCCACTCCCGCTGCCAAGCCTCTATGGCCTTTCCCGCCAACAGGGTCTTTACCTGGGGTAGGCTCAGACCCCTAACCTCCCCATCTGCAGCCAGGTCCATGGGTGTTAATGTTACCCCATGCTTCACCCTGTACATGCAAGCCCTACGCTTTGCCTCAAGCCACCACGGCAACTCGCCCATTAGCACCTGCATCGCCTCCGTGCTAACAGTCCTACATACCCGAATGCATGCATATAACGCAACCCGCTCACAACGATTAACTAAATCCCTACCGTAACCATGCTCTAATACACTGTACCACACACTGCATGCATAAAGAACGCTACTAACAAACAACCCTTTGAACAAGACCCTGCATGCATGTCTACTTAAACCCCAATCCCTTCTCAACACCCGTCGCATCATCCCTACCACCCTGACAATTTTCCCATGCAACTCCTCCAGATGCACTCTGAAATTCATACCCGTGCTCACACTCACACCCAGATATCTCACCTTGGACACATGGCGCAGACTCATCCCTCCCGCTCGTACCACTGGGGGCCGGTTAACCGACAACCTGCCCTTCAGGAGCATGGTTACCGACTTGGCTCCAGATACGGGCACGCCAGCCCGCTCCCCCCACCCGCGAACGAGTGTGAGAAAACGAGAGGCCTCCCTCTCCAGAGCCAGCCGACTCCCACCCTCCACGAGAAGGAGCAGGTCATCAGCATAGGCCACAAACTTGCAGCCTGCGACCTCCAGTTCCCACAAAAGCACATCCATGCAAACATTCCAACATACAGGCCCACTTATACTACCCTGCGGGCAACCCCGCTCTACATCCCTCCATACTACACCCCTTCTACCCATCAAGCAAACACGTCTCTCCCGGAAAAATTCCGCCCACAATCCGGTCTCCGCGCAACCCAAATCCTGGAATCGGTCCAGGATTGTGTTCCACGAGAGGTGATCGAACGCGCCCTTGAAGTCTACAAATACCCCCAACACGTACTTCTCCGCGCTGGCCGACACTGTCTCCTTGACCAGGTGCCACGCGTCCTCGACTGACCTTCCTGCCCGGAAGCCAAACTGGTGCCCGTGCAAGCCGTCCAACAGGGGAGCGAGTCTCCCGACCAGCATCCGCTCCAGCACCTTGCCGAAGACACTCAGCAAGGTGATAGGGCGGTACGAGCTAGGATCGTCCCTCAACCTGTCTTCCGACTTGAGGAGCACCACCACACGACCTTGTTTCCACAATGGTGGAAAGCGATTTCTCGACAGACAGGCGTCGAACATCGATTTAACGTAGAACCCTAACGCCGCCCAAACGTGACGCAGGGTAACAGCATCGAACCCATCTAAGCCGGGTGACTTGCCGACAGCCATGGCAAAGACTGCCGACTCCACCTCTTCCCAGCTAAACTCCCTTGCCTCCTCCCTGACTTCCACGACCCTCGTAGGCTCTTCAGCCACCGGAAAAAAACTCGAGAGCAGAATCTCCGCGCTTTCATCCCACGACTCGGCAACCCTATCTCCCTGCCTAATCTTAGGAATATCCGCGTCCCCACGTAACCCTCTACAGATACGATACAACGCCCCCCACGGATCGTCCCGACCTTGCTCCCGTACGAACTCCCGCCAATGCTTATCCTTCTCGTCCCTAAGCATTCGACGATATGTCCGCACCGAAGCTCGGTACTCTACCTCCCTCTGTGGCAAAATCTGCGACTGATCCCGTCTGGCTCGCTGGAAAAGCCTGCGTTTGCGCCTCAAGTCGTGTCGCAATACCGCTAGGTCGTCCGTCCACCACTGGACCTGCCTTCGTCGTTGACCTCTCGGTCTCCTACGCAGGAGGCAGTCGTTAGTCTTAGCCACCCAGTCCGCCAAAACCTGCGACTGCCTCTCTACCGGCAACTCGACAAAGTCGACCTCCGCGACATCGACGACACTCTTGAGTTTCGTCTCGTACGAGTCCCAGTCCACATTTTTTGTCACCCACCC
Source organism: Harpalus rubripes (assembly GCA_963082715.1). NCBI lineage: Eukaryota > Metazoa > Arthropoda > Insecta > Coleoptera > Carabidae > Harpalus > Harpalus rubripes. The sequence continues at coordinate 97,082 of CAUJCB010000390.1, forward strand.
TGGACGATTAACCGCGTCGCGTGCATCGTCGCACCCTCCCGAAACCGTTATCAAACACGCGTTATGGTCTGAGATGCCCCAGCCATCTAAAACCTCCCATGTCCAACGAAATCGGTCCCCTGCCCTATTAATTACCGCCAAATCTATATCGCTCATTCCGCCCGGTCCGCAATACGTGTACAGTTCACTCGGCTGGTTCAGCACGATAAGCCCCTTTTCTCCGACGAGATCCTCAAGCAGCCGACCGCGCTCCACCCTGTCCCCATACCGAATGTCCCCCTTGCTGAACCACAACGGCGAAACGGCGTTCCCATCTAACCCTACTACTAACGGAGTACCATTCGCACACTCAATCACTCTACGGAGGTAGTCTAGCTCACGTCTAATATCCCCCCCAAATTGACAATACACGGAACAAACTATAAATTTACCTAATGGCCCAACAATGGCAACACAAACTCCCGTGGTTGTGGCCAGCTCGGGGATCTCCATGACGTCCAGTGTGTCGTCCACAACGACCACTGCCGCCAGAGGCAGTTCAGTTCCTGACTTCTCTGGTACTAGAGTACTACTCGGGCCGACTTCTTTTCAAGGGTCCCGTCTCTGAGCTAATCCGCCGCCGCCGAGAGATAGAGAATTTTGTCTCTGAAGTATTTCGCCGCTGTCGAGTGATAGAAAAATTTTGGTGAGTGTAGTCGTCCGAGAACGACACTTAGTCTCACCAGCCGTCCGCTCTGAGAATAAACGTAAAGTCAATTTTCAAGTTAGAGTTTTATTAAATTTTTGTTACCTCTGTCAAGTTTGGGTCGCTTCACGGCCCGTAGTCATTGTCACGATAAAATAAATGGTCATAGGGTCAGGTTTTTCTATTTCTTTATTATATGGTGTTGTATATAACATTTATTATTTAAGAACATTAAACAATTTATATTCTCCACGTGTTTCTGTTGCGAATACCCTAACCTCACTCCACTGCCGCTATCCGAGGCGACCTACCCTCTCTCTTTCAGGTAACCGAACGGCGCCCGAGCTTAAAAATCCCGCAAGTAAGGAAGAGAGAGATTGTGATGTCGACCCCCGACACTCCCATAGCAGGGTCGTCGTCACAACACAAATCGTTCGTATCACCGTGAAACACTCAAATATGATGTAAAAACTGTTTCTCGAAACATGTCTGCAAATTACTTGAAAACGCGTTTTCTACGCGAATTAGGTGTTTTTAGGTTGTTTTGCAGTAACTTCTATAGTTCAAAACGGAACTCTAGCTGCGCTGGCGAGTGCACCACGTAGTGCCTCCAAAAGCTTGTATTCTCTATAAATCAATGTATTTTGTCTTGTTGTAGCCCAAATAACCAAGTGCCATCGAAACTACAGGTAGAATATGTTTCCAAAGTCTACATACAAAATCGTCGTTTCAGACCGTAAAACGCTCAAATATGATGTAAAAACTGTTTCTCAAAACATGTCTCCAAATCACTTAAAAATGCATTTTCTAAACGAATTACGTGTTTTTAAGGTGTTTTGCAGTAACTTCTATAGTTCAAATCGGCAAACTAGCTGCGCTGGCGAGTGCACTACGGAGTACCTATAAAATTGTACTTAAAGAAAATCACTGTACTTTGTCATATTATATCCTAAACAACAAAATTCCATCGAAAGTACCAGTAGAATATGTGTCCAAATGCTACACACAAATCGTTCGTTTCAGACCGTGAAACGCTAAAATATGTTGTAAAAACTGTTTCTCAAAACATGTCTCCAAATCACTTGAAAACGCGCTTTCTAAGTGAATTACGTGTTTTTAGGGTGTTTTGCAGTAACTTCTATAGTTCAAATCGGAGGTCTAGCTGCGCTGGCGAGTGCACCACGGAGTGCCTTGAAAAGCTTGTATTCACTAAAAATCAATGTATTTTGTCTCATTGTAGCCTAAATAACCAAGTGCCATCGAAACTACAGGTAGAATATGTTTCAAAATTCTATATACAAAATCGTCGTTTTAGACCGAGAAATGTTTAAATCTGATGTAAAAATTGTTTCTCAAAACATGTCTCCAAATCCCTTGAAAATGCGTTTTCTAGGCAAATGACGTGTTTTAAGGTGTTTTGAAGTAACTTCTATAGTTCAAATCGGCACTCCAGCGGCGCTGGCGAGTGCACCAAGAAGTGTCTCCTTAGAGAGTCCGCCCGGACAGTTTGCACGCTGGACATTGTTGCTCCAACAATTTGACATTGTGATGTACAGTATCAAAAGGGCACGCGCTAGCCAGTCTACCAGTCAAACACCGTCCAGCCGACCGTCTGCTTCGTCGAGTCCGCGTGTCCCTGGTACTATCAACGCCGAAGAAGTACAAAACCAACCCGATGCTTGGCCAGACTACTGCATACGCAATGAGCAGTTGTATCGGTATTCCAGCAGCACACGATCTCGAAGGGTCCAAGTAAAAAATCTGTGTTCCACAAACGGACCGCCGGAGAATACTGGCCGAGAATCACGACCACCCCGTAGGGGGAGTGGCCAAGACCGCGACCCGAGTAGCCGTCCGCTATTATTGGCCGGAGATGTTCCGGGACATTACACGATACGTCCGCCAGTGTGCACCGTGTCAACAGTTCAATTTCAGTCAATTGGGAACGCCCGGAAAAATGCATCCGCCCAAAATCACCGAACCTTGGGACACCGTGGCCGCCGGCATTATAGACCCGCTGCCGCCGTCAAAGAAAGGCAACAGCTATTTGCTAGTGCTGCAGGATTGCACGACCAAGTGGGTAGAATGTCGTACCCTCCGACGAGCCACTGCCACGAACATTACGCTTCCACGAACTGGTGCTCTTCCGGTATGGATGTCCCCGGACAGTAATAACTGACAACCGCACCGAATTCACCAACCGGGTCCTTCGAGAGACGCTGGCGGCCTTGGGCATACGCCACCTCAAACTCCTTTATACACCCTACAGTGCAACTCGGTGGAGCGAGTCAACCGGGTGATAAAGACAATGATAGCCCAGTATTGTCAGGAGAACCAACGAACCCGGGACGAAAATATGCCAGAACCCACCATGGCAATCTATACAAGCCAACATGAATCACCGGGCAGAAGGTGAAACCGCACCGAAGGAACTTAAAAGTAGCCTCAACAAACTGGCCGACCTGCGCGAATTAGCAAAACTACAACTTACCCGCCGCCAATACGCAATACCATCATTATAATTTACGGCATAGATAATGGCAGCCCCTGATAGGAACATCGGTAATACGCCGGGATCATCCGTTAACCTTTGCTGCACGCGGTTACGCCGCAAAGTTAGCGCCGCGATATTCCGGGCCAATCTGTCACAAGTTTTATTGTAAATATAGATCAAAGCTGTGTAGCTCAGTTTCATTTTTTTCCGTTTATTATTGTACTTTATTCACATTTTTCAATCAGAAAATAAATTTATGCCGGTTAAATTAGCAAAATCTGTATAAAACCCAGGGCCTGTGGCTGCAGAAGACAGTTGTTTGCGAGTTATCCATTCAACTGATACAAAGGTTTGATGGTGAGTAATCCGTAAACTCGAAGCCTATCTGAAGGTGAGCAAAATTTCCGTTTCTGTAAGAATCCGTACCGTTAGCTCTCCGTACAATTTCCTTTGTTTGTTACAAATCACTCCTAGCGTCTCGTGCGAGTTTCATATGCCCGACATCACACCGCTTGTTGAGCGTAGGCCACAAGCGTCTTCAGAAGACACACTTGAAAATATCCTGAAACACTACGACTGACAGCAGTCGTAGTATTTTTCGCGGACTAAATTCACCAGTTGCGCAATTCTTAGTCGCTCACAGTAACTCATTGTGAATTTATCGACTTGAAGGTTCGACGCCACCGGCGTGTACACCTGGGAGTTACAGACACCTAGTCTGCGTGTGTTCCAGAACTACTGTAAGCCGTCACGTTTATGTTAGAGGCGTCCATCTGCCGTGCATCGACCCAAGTACGTTTTTCCGACTTAACGCCGCGATGCCTCCGTGCTTATGCCAAGGCAAATCAGACCTAGAGTCTGCGAATTTTGTCTGCGTCGCATAACCGTCGATAATCCGTGCACTCCGCGACATTTCGTTTACGTCGGCATCGCTGTCGCGACGCCCGGCGTCGATCTTCCAAAAAGAGAAAACGCGTACCTGCGCCGCTACTATCACTACTGCCATTTCCCGCCGAACCAGCACAATATCCGCGTTGCGATGCTTAGCGTCGGTCACGCCGAAACCGCCCAAATACATTTCTACCATGTTCCCTGAGATCCCTGCAGTCCCCTGCTCACCAAACCGAGGGTACCGCCGTCGCGACGCCCGACATCGTTTTTCTGAAAACCCGAAATTCAACTAAAACACACACATCCAGCACCCAATATTGATCATCAGCGACCATCATTTTGATGTGTATGTCAAGTTCCAGCCAAATAAACTTGTCTCGTCTGTGTTATTTTAATTGTGTTTTCACATTTCTCCCTATCTCCAAACATGCTATCCGACCGGTGGCGCCCGAGCGATCTCCCGCCAACTTTATGCCCGCTATCCGCAAAATAACGTTACAGTTTCATATATCATGTCTCCAAAACATTCAAAAAGGCGTTTCCTAAACGAAATACGTGTTTTTATAATCTTTTGCAGTAATTTCCATAGTTCAATTCGGCACTTTAGCTGCGTGGGCGAGTGCACTGAGTGAATCGAAACGTATTTATTCCCTAGAAACAGTGAATTTTGTCGTATTAAACTCCAAACAACCCAGTACCACAGAAACTACACGTAGAATGTGTGTCCAAAGTATACATGCAAATCGGTCGTTTCAGACCGTCAAACGTTCAAATCAGATGTAAAAACTGTTTTTCATAAGAAGTCTCTAAATCACTTGAAAACGCGTTTGCTAAGCGAAATACGTGTTTCTAGAGTGTTTTGTAGTAACTTCCATAGTTCAAATTGGCATTTTATCTGCTTGGCGAGTGCACTACGGAGGGAATCATAAAACATGTATTACTAGAAACCAGTGTTTATAATATTCCAAACAACCAAGTAACACAGGCACTACACGTAGAATATGTGTATAAAGTATACATGCATATCGGTCGTTTCAGACTTTGAAATGTTCAAATTGGCTTTAAAACTGTTTCTCATAACACGTCACCAAATTACTTGAAAAGGCGTTTTCTGAGCGAAATACGAGTTTTTAAAGTGTTTTGCAGTAACTTCCATAGTGAACTATGGGCGAGTGCAATGCGGAGTGACTCCAAATGCCTGTATTCACTAGAAAACATTGTATTTTGTCGTATTCTACTCCAAACTAAGTAACACGAAAATTACACGAAGATTATGTGTCCAAAGTATACATGCAAATCGATAGTTTCAAACCGTCAAACGTTTATATAGGATTTAAAAAGTGTTTCTTATAAAATATCTCTAAATCACTTGAAAAGGCGTTTTCCAACCAAAATAAGTATTTTTAGAGTGTTTTGCTGTAACTTCCATAGTTCAAATCGGCACTTTAGCTGCGTGGGCGAGTGCACTACGCAGTGACTCCAAAAGCTTGTAATCACTATAAAACAGAGTATTTTGTCTTATTAAAATCCAAACAACCAAGTAGCACAGAAACGACACGCAGAATATGCGTGCATAGTATATATGCAAATCGGTGGCTTCAGGTCGGATGTAAAAACTGTTTCTCATAAGTCTATAAATCACTTGAAAATGCATTGTCTAAGCAAAATACGTGTTTTCAGTGTTTTGCAGCAACTGCCATAGTTCAAATCAACACTTTATCAGCGTAGGCGGGTGCTCTATGTAGTGACTCCAAAAGCTTGTATTCACTGGAAAACAGTGTATTTTGTCATATTACGCTGCAAAGAACCATGCACCACAGATACTACACGTAGAATATGTGTCCTAATCATACATGCATATTGATCGTTTCACTCTATGAAACGTTGAAATCTGATGTAAAAGCTGTGTATCATAACATGTCTCTAAATCACTTGAAAGCGAAATTTGTGTTTTTAGAGTGTTTTGCAGTACTTAAAATAGGCACTATAGCTGCGTGGGCGAGTGCATTACGCAGTGACTCTAAAATCTTTTATTCCCTACAAAACAGTGTATTTTGACATATTATAGTCCAAACAACCAAATACCACAGAAACTACACGTAGAATATGTGTCCAAAGTAAACATGCAAATCGATCGTTTCAGACCGTGAAACGTTCAAATTAGATGCAAAACTTTTTCTCATAACATGTCTCCAAATTACTTAAAAAGGCGTTTTCTAAGCTAAATACGTGATTTTAGAGCGTTTTGTATAGTTCAATTCACCACTTTAGCAGCGTGGAAGAGTGCACTACGGAGGGAGTCCAAAAGCTTGTATTCACTAGAAGACACTGTATTTTGTCATATTTTACAACAACCAACCAAGTACCGCAGAAACTACGCGTAAAATATATCTCATAATTATTATACATGCAAATCGGTCGTTTCAGACCGGAATATGTTCAAATCGGATGTAAAAATATTTCTCATAATGTCTCTAAATCATTTGAAAATGCGTTATCTAAGTGAAATACGTATTTTTAAAGAGTTTTGCAGTAGCTTTCATAGTTCAAATCGGCACTTTAGCTGCGTGGGCGAGTGCTCTACGGGGTTGGTCCAAAAGCTTATACTCTCTAAAAAACAGTATATTTTGTTATATTATATTCCAAACAACCAAGTACTACAGAAACTACACGTAGAATATTTATCCAAAGTATACATGCAAATCGGTCGTTTCAGATCGTGAATCGTTCAAATCTGATGTAAAAACTGTCTTATAATGTGTCTCCAAATCACTTAAAAAGGCGATTTTTAAGCGAACGTGTTTTTAGAATGTTTTACAGTAACTTTCATATTAAAATTGGCACTTGGTCGAGTGACTCCAAAAGCTTGTATTCACTAGAAAACAGTGTACTTTGTCATATGCTCCAAACAACCAAGTACCACAGACACTACACGTAGAATATGTGTTCAACATATACATGCAAATCGGTCGTTTCAGATCGGAAAACCTTTAAATCTGATGTAAAAACTATTTCTCATAACATGACTCCAAAACACTTAAAAAGACGTTTTCCAAGAGATATGCATGTTTTTAGAGTGTTTTACAGTAAAGCAAATGCACTACGGAGTGACTCCAAAACTTGTATTCACTAGACAACAATGCATTTGCTCATATTATAATCGTAACATCTCAGTACCACAGAAAATATACGCAGAATATGTGTCCAAAGTATACATGCATATCGGTCGTTTCTTTTCCTTACATGTCTTCAAATCACTTGAAAATGCGTTTTCTAATCGAGATACGTGTTTTTATAGTGTTTTGCAATAACTTCCATTGTTCAAATCAGCATTTTATCTGCTTGGGCAAGTGCACTACGGAGTAAATCAAAAAGCATTTATTCGCTAGAAAACAGTGTGTTTGTATGTCCAAACAACCAAGTACCACAGAACCTACACGCAGAATAGATGTCCAAAGTATACATGCAAATTGGTCGTTTCTGACCGTGAAACATTGAAATCTGATGTAAAAAATGTTTCTTATAATATGTCTCCAAATCGCTTGAAAATGCGTTTTCTAAGCGAAATACGGGTTTTTAAAGTGTTTAGCAGTAACATTCACAGCTCAAATCGGCACTTTAGCTGCGTGAGCGAGTGCACAACGGAGTGACACTAAAAGCTTGTATTCACTAGAAAACAGTGTATTTTATCATATTAAACTCCAAACAACCAAGTACAACAAAAACAACACGCAGAATATGTGGTCATAATATACATGCAAATCGGTCGTTGCACACCGTTAAACGTTCAATCGAGTGTAAAAACTGATTCTTATAACATGTCTCCAAATCTAAGCGATATACGTGTTTTTAGGATGTTTTGCAGAAAATTCCATAACTTCCATAGTTCAAATCGGCACTTTACCTGCATGGGCGAGTGCTCTACGGAGTGACTCCAAAAGCTTGTATTCACTAGAGAACAGTGTATTTTGACATATTATACTCCAAACAACCAAGCTCCACAGAAACTAAATGAAGAATATGTGTCAAAAGTATACATGCAAATCGGTCTTGTCAGACCGTGAAAAGTTCAAATCGGATGTAAAAACTGTTTCTCATAACGTCTCCAAATCACTTGAAAAGGCGTTTTCTAAGCGAAATACGGGTTTTTAGTGTTATGCAGAAACTTCCATAGTTCAAATCGGCACTTATCTGCGAGGGCGAGTGCCCTACGGAGTCACTCGCTTGTATATCATACTCCAAACAACAAAGTTCCACAGAAACTACACGTAGAATATTTGTCCAAAGTATACTTGCACATTGGTCGTTTCAGACCGTGAAACGTTTAATTCGTATGTAAAAACTGTTTCTCATAACATGTCTCCAAATTACTTAAATGCGTTTTTTAAGCGATATACGTGTTTTTAGAGTTTTTTGCACTAAATTCCCTAGTTCAAGTCGGCACTTTAGCTGCGTGGGCGAGTGCACTACAAAGTGACTCCAAAAGTTTTTATTCACTAGGAAACAGTGTATTTCGTAATATTATACTCTAAACAACCAAGTACCACAGAAACTACACGTAGACTATTTGTCCAAATTATACATGCAAATCGGTCGCTTCAGACTTGAAAAAGCGTATTCTAAGCGAAATAGGCGTTTTAGAGTGTTTTGCAGTAACTTCCATAGTTCTAATCGGCACTTTATCTGCTTGGGCGTGTGCACTTCTGAGTAACTCAAAAAGAATGTATTCACTAGAAAACAGTGTATTTGGCATATTATACTCCAAACAACCAAGTACGACAGAAACTACACGTAGAATATGTGTCCAAAGTAAACATGCAAATCGGTCGTTTTAGACTCCATCTATTATTAACTACGGAGTAACTCAAAAAGCATGTAGTCACTAGAAAATAGTGTATTTTGTCATATAATACTCCAAACAACTAATTACCACAGAAATTACACGTAGAATATGTGTACAAAGTATACATGCAAATCGATCGTTTCAGACCATGAAAAATTTAAATCGGATGTAAATTTCTTTCTCATAACATGTCTCCAAATCACTTTTGCAGTAACTTCCATAATTCAAATCGGCATTTTAGCTGCGTGGGCAAGTGAACTACACAGTAATTCCAAAAGCTTGTGATCCCTAGAAAACAGTGTATTTTGTCATATTAAACTCCAAACAACCAAATACCACAGAAACTAGACGTAGAATATGTGTCCAAAATATACATGCAATCGGTTGTTTTAGACCGTGAAACGTTCAAATCAGTTGTACTGTACTGTTTCTCATAACATGTCTCCAAATCACCTTGAAAAGGCGTTTTCTATGCGAGAAACGTGTTTTAGAGTGTTTTGCAGTAACTTTTATAGTTAAAAAAAAATCTTGTATACACTACAAAAACAGTAAAAACAACTAAGTAGTACAGAAACTACACGTAGAAAATGTGTCCAAATCTACATAGAAATCGATCGTTTCAGACCGTGAAACGTTTATATCAGATGTAGAAACTGTTTCTCATAACATGTCTATAAATGACTTCAAAAAGCGTATTCTAAGCGATATACATGTTTTTACATTGTTCTGCTGAAACTTCCATAGTTCATACCAGCACTTCAGCTGCGTGGGCAAGTGCATCTCAGTGGTATCTCACCACGAAGTGACTCCAAATGCTTACATTCACTACAAACAGTTATTCTGTCATACTATATCCTAAACAACCAAGTACTACAGAAACTACCGGAAAAATATGTGTCGAACATAGTATACACAAATGTTTCGTTTCATACCGTGAAACGTTCAATCGGATTTAATAATTGGTTCTCATTTCATGTCTATCAATCACTTTTAAAGGCGGTATATACATGCTTTAGAGTATTTTGCAGTAACTTCAATAGTTCAAATCGGCAGTTTATATGCGTGGGCAAATGCAACGTAGAGTGGCAAAAAAGGCTTGTATTCAATAAAGAACAGTGTATTTTTTGATATTACCCTATACTACCAAGTACCATCGAAACTACAGGTGAGATATGTGTCCAAAAAGTACATAAAAATCATTCGTTTCAGACCGTGAAACTTTCAAATCAGATGTAAGAACCGTTTTCGTAACATGCCCGTAAATCACCAGCAAAAAGCGTTTTCTAAGCGAAATATATGGTTTTAGACTGTTTTGCAGTAACTTCCACAGAACAAATCGGCCTTTTATCTGCGTGATCGTGTGCACTACAGAGTGACTTCAAAAGCCTGTAATCATTAGAACACAGTGTATTTTGTCATATTTTACCCTAAAAAAACCAAGTGCCACCGCAATTACAAATGTCTAAAAACTACATACAAATCATTCGCTTCAGACCGTGAAATGTTTAATACAGATGTAAAAACTCTTTGTCAATACATATCTCCAAATCACTTCAAAAGACGCGTTTTAATAAGTATTTTAGAGTGTTTAGCAGTAACTTTCATATTCAAAATCGGCACTTTAGCTGCGTTGGCCGGTGCACTACAGGGCGCATCCAAAGTCTTGAATTCGCTAAATAACAGTGTATTTTGTCTTATTATACCCTAAACAACTAATATCCATTGAAATTACATGTAGCATAAGTGTCTAAAGAGTACATACAAATCGTTTGTTTCAGACCGTGAAAAGTCCAAACAGATGTTAAACTGTATCTCATAACGTGTCACCAAATCACTTAAAATGGCATTTTCTAATTAAAACACGTGTTTTAAGAGTTTATTGCAGTAACTTTCATTGTACAAATCGGCAGTTCAGCTGCGTTGGCGAGTGCACTGAACAGAGCCTCGAAACGCTTGTAATCACTAAAAAAAGTGTATTTTGTAATTTTGTACTCTAAACAACGTTCTAACGAAACAACAAGTAGAATATGTGTTCAAGAAAGTACTTACAAATCCGACCGTGAATCGTTTAAATCATATGTAAAACGTTTTTTTGTATAATACGTCACCAAATCACTTGAGATTGCGTTTTCCAAACGATATATTTGTTTTTAGAGTGTTTTTCAGTACAAATCAGCAATTTAGGCGCGTTGACGATTCCACTACGGAAGGACATCGAGAGCTTGTAATCACAAAAAGCAGCACATTTTATCCTTTTATGCCCTACACAACCAAGTTCCAAAGAAACAACAGGTAGTATGTGTCCAAAAAGGACATACAAATTGTTTGTTTGAGACCGTGCTACGTTAAAATCACTTAAAAATTCGTTTTCTAAGCGAAATAGATATTTTAGAGTCTTACAGGAAATTACATAGTTCAAATCGGCACTTTTGCTGCGTGGGCAAGTGCACTAAAAGGAACCCCAAAAGCTTGTAGTCACTAAAAGACAGTGCATTTTTGATATACCCTATATAACCAAGTTCCATCGAAACTACAGGTAGAATATATGTAGAACGAGTACATATAAATCGTTCTTTTTAGACCGTGAAACGTCCAAATAATATTTAAAAACTGTTTCTCATAATACGTCTCCAAATTACTTGAAAAGGAGTTTTTAAGCGAAATACATGTTTTTATAGTGTTTTGGAGTCTCTTCCATTGTTAAATTTCGGCACTTGAGCTTCTTGGGCGAGTGGACTACGGCGTGATTCCAAAGGTCTGTGTACATACAAATCGTTAGTTTCAGACCGTGAAGTGATCAAAGCAGATGTAAAAACTGTTTCTCATAACATGTAATCAAATTACTCGAAATGGCGTTTTCTATGCAACATACATATTTTTAGAGTGTTATGCAGCAACTTACATTGTTCAAATCGGCACATTAGCTGCGTGGGCAAGTGCACTGCAAAGCGCCTCCAAAAGTTTGTACTAATAAACAGCGTATTTTGTCATTTTATACCCTAAACAGTCAACAAAACTACGTGTGGAATATGTGTCCAAAATGTGCATTCACATCGTTCATTTTAACCCGTGAAACTATCAAATCAGATGTAACAACTGCTTCTCAAAACATGTCTATAAACCACTTCTAAAGGCGTTTTCTAAGCGAAATACTTGTTTTTAGAGTATTATGCAGTAACATCCAAAGCTCAAATTGACACTAGGGTTAGGGTGGTACTTCGTGGTGCACTCGCCGGCGTAGGTAATATGCCGTTTTGAAGTATGAACGATAGGTCAAAACACTTTAAAAACACGCATTTTGCTTAGATAACGCCGTTTAGAGCTATTCGGAGACATGTTATGAGAAACAGTTTTCAAAATAACGAAGTGCGTGGGATATTCTATTGTTTTTTTTTGTTTTTGTTTTATGGATGATGTAATTTGTAATCATTTGAGATATATCCAATTATTTAACGTAACCTGGGCTACGGACGCAATAAAATAAGTTTTCACACTCTTTTTATTTAATTTATAATATATCTCAAACGTCCACCATTTTATTTTTAATAATACAACGTACTACTTATTTATTACCAATGTAAAGCAAATTTTATGTCACAGCTCATCACATCGCTCCTAATATAAAATGTCGTATCTTTAAGATTATTGTTCAGTTTACACTTGATAACGATTGGAGATATTATCAATCGAAACGTCGTGTATTATTTTTTTTTGTAAAAATAAAGACAATGTCTGTTCGAGATACATGATTTATTAGTTAAAATTTTATGTTCTTTTCAGAAAAGTAACAAATGTATAGATAGTATGTTTCATTTGATTTTACAAAGTTGGTATCTCATATTCCGGAAAGAACGCTTATTTATACATCTTATAGCCTATATTTTCTATAATATATTTGCTTATTTAAAAATAATTGCTGGAATTGCGCGGATGGCCTTTATAAAAATGGTTCGATGCTCTGTCACAATTACTTCGCCCAAAATCAACAACAACAACAGTTTACAATGGTATTTAATGAAGAATACAAATACAATATTATTAACTTATATATTTGACGTTTTGTTACAACCTTTTTTTACCTCTCGCTAAGAGAGTTATTGTATTCATGCTAAAAATCGCATATCCAGATTTTAATGAATAAGCACGTTTTAAGGTCCCTACAATCCGATTATAACATTTTTACGATGATGTCCGTATGTGTGTGTGTGTGTGTGTGTGTGTGTGTGTGTGTGTGTGTGTGTGTGTGTGTGTGTGGATGTTGGATTCACTATATCTCAAATACTATAAGATTTAAGACATTTTTAACTACGGACTCCTCAATCTAACAATAATGGGAAGAGTCGAGTCAGTTTTGGTAACAATTGGACAACCGGAAGTAGTAGTTACAAGAAAAAAAATCATCTAAATATTATTTATCGAAAATTTATATAAATACTTATATTAAAGAACGTTAAATTCTTTATTCGATAAATATAAATTCATTATTATATCTGCTATAGATTCAGAGATAAAGAAATGCATATAAAATAATTTGATGTAAAAATTCTTAGATCAAACTACTTCAAGGCAAGAAATTCAAATGTTTGTAATTCACACATAAATGTCACTGTCAAAAATATTTGTATGCCACTGTCAAAAATATTCGTACATCATTATGAAGATTATGAAAATAAATAAAAAGTCAACAACGCAAAAGAATATACCTACAAAAGAATAAAAAAGGAATTTGCGAAAGAATGACGAATAAAAGAAAAAGAAAAGGAAAGTAGAAAAAAAATTCAGGATATTGAATCTAAAGAAAATGTATGTATTGTACATAATTTATATTAAAATAATTATTTTGTAGTGAGACATGAATATATGTATTTGTATTTAAAAATATTTTTCGTTTTATGCGTACAACCAGGTAAAATATCCGGCAAGAGGTTATGTGTTGGCCACATCAGATTCTTGTGTATGTTGTCTCGATCTTTTTTATAATAATTTTTTAACATCTAACTTGGCACTGCTACACTTCCCCCCCCCCCCGCCGGTTTGGGGCTAGCATGTCCCAAACCTAGATCATTACGTCCAAATATACAAACTTTGTTGAGGGAACGAGTGTACGAACTGGTTGATGTCCTGATGGTGACTTTTCGGATAAGACCGTCAACTTTAGGGAACACTTCTTCAATGACGCCCAAAGGCCATTCCTCCCTTGTCTTCAGGTCATCTACTATGAGTGCTAAATCTCTTATTTTAGGATTTTTCACAGGTTCATACCATTTCTGACGACAGGCCAAGGTGGGCAAGAATTCTCTAACCCATTTTTTCCAGAAATGTTCAGCTAGACGGGACGATTGTCTCCAAAGTTTGTTGAGAGTGATATCTTTGTCATCAAACTTCCCTGTGGGCTGGCTTCCATCTGGAGTTCCCAATAAAAAATGATTTGGTGTTAAGGCCGGTGTATCATTTAGACCCGTTGATGCGTAAGTAAGTGGGTGTCCATTGACAGTTCTTTCAGCCTCTACGAACACTGTCTGCAAAACCTCTTCTCGTGGATATTTTTCTTTTAGCATCCATTTTAGTGTTGACTTGACTGATCCAACTAATCTTTCTTAGCTCCCCCCCATATGGGGAGCATATGGTGGGTTGAAAACCCATTTGATTTTCTTTAGAGCCAATTCTGTTTTTATTTGATCTTGAGTCAGCTCTTCCAGTGCCTTCTTAAGCTCTCGTTCTGTCCCCACAAAATTTGTTCCATTATCCGAAAAAAATGTTTTTGGATGACCTCTTCTAGCAATAAATCTTCTTATAGCCATTATACAGGAATTAGTAGACATAGAATAGGCAATTTCTAAGTGAATAGCGTGAGTAGTTAAACATGTGAATAAACACCCATATCTTTTGTGATGTGATCGTCCAATCGTAACCTCAAAAGGTCCAAAATAGTCTAATCCACATATAGTAAACGGTCTTTTACCATAAACTAGTATGCAGTTCGGTAGTGGAGCCATCATCTGGTTCTTGGACCGAATTATTATTTTTCTACATTTTCCACAATTAGAAAACACATTTCGAACTTCTTGTCTTAAGGGTGGTATGTAAAATTTTTGCTTAATGAGGTTTATAACTTGATCAATTCCCTGTTGCTGACACTTCTCGTGATAATAACTGATAAGTAAACAAGTGAATTTGTGTTTCCGGGGGAGTATAATAGGCAATCTTGTGTCATAAGATCCAATTTCCGACTCATTCAGTATTCCTACTATCCGTAACAGTCCTTTTTTATCAATTGCAGGATTGAGTGTATATAGTGTACTCCGTCTTGACTCCTTTTTAGCTGGATTAGCAAATCTGCAAGTTTTTCCCCGAAACACTCTTCTTGTACATGGCGAAACCACCAGTTTTCTGCTTGATTGATTTCCGCTGGATCTAGTTCTCCACTTCGCTTCATATTCGGATGTCGTAGATTCCAAATTATTCTATATAACCAAGCAGTTGTCCTAATTAACCGTAAATATTGTGAGTAACGGTTAATATCAATTAGATTAGAAGTTGCACACAGTAAAACATTGTTTCTTGAATTCCAGTTCTTTTTCTGAAATCTGCAGCTCGTTTCCTGGTAGTTTAGGCCAGTTTTCCTCTGATTCTTGTAGAAATGGAGGTCCGTTTAACCAGCGGCTGTTAGGTGACCAATCGGAATGATCTTCATTTCTAGTAGCTTCATCTGCCACATTTTGGTTTGTGAGAACCCATTTCCACTCGAACGGATTTGTTAGCTCTTGAATCTCCCCAGTCGATTGCTTACAAATAGCTGGTATCTTCTGCTTTCTGAAGTGATCCAATATAATACGGTTCTGTTGTCTGTCCATAAATATTGTCGGCCGATTGAGACGTCATGTGATTCTCTGATTGTTTTTGTTAGCCTACTTCCCATAAGTGCAGCTAGCAGTTCCATTCTGACAATAGAAATATTATTCAATGGTGCTACGCGAGTTCTTGCTACATTTAGTAACCCACTTATCTTCGACTTGAAACCGAAAATATGCCACAGCAGCATAAGCTTTCTCAGACGCATCAACAAATACATGCAGTTGTACATCGAGTAATCTTGATAACGCTGGAGAGTAACAACGGGGCACACTGAAGCTTGAGATAGTTCGTAAATCTTCCAGCCATATTTTCCATCCTTTGGCAAATGATGAGGGTATAGGATCATCCCATCCAATATGTAATTTCCATGTTTCCAGTAGCACAATTTTGCCTTTTACCATGAAATGAGCTAGAAATCCCAATAGATCGAATACTGACATGATGAGAGATAGAGCTTCTCTTTTAGTTGCAATTTCTGCTCCGTTAACAATCTCTTTCTTGATTTTGTGAAAGTTTGTGATAAATGTAAAATTATCTTGAGATTGTTGCCAATAGAGACCTAGTACTCGTTCCACATTATCGTTCTCTTTGTTCATGTTTGTTTTGAGTTGAACTGGGGCTATTAGCTTGGAAGGGATTCCTTCTAATATCTTCGGATTTGAAGCTATCTAATTTCTTATATTGAATCTACCCTTGGCATGAACTAAGATGACTTCTTTGAACATCTTCTTTGCTTCTTCTATAGAGTCAAAAGAATCTAGGTAGTCATCAACATAATGTTTATGAACGATGGCTTTGCAAGCCGCTAACATCTGCTCTTCTTGTTTTAAAGCATTTTTATTCCTTACTTCCTGGGCACAGCTTGGGGAACATGTTGCGCCGAAAATCGTCACAGCCATTTGATAAACTTGCGGTGATTCTGATCGATTTATTTCACGAAACAAGAAGCGTTGGGCTGGTAAATCTTCCTGACAAATCCGAACTTGGTGAAACATTTCAGCAATATCTGCTGTTACTGCATATTTCCGTTGTCGAAATTTGAGGAGAATCTTTTGAAGTGGAATGAGTTTGTCTGGATTCTCCAGTAGCAGATCATTAAGGCTCACTCCATTGGCTTTCGATGCTGCGTCAAACACCATTCTAAACTTTCCTGGTTTCTTGGGGTTGGTAACGGCAAAGTGTGGAAGAAAGTAAGAATTATTGTTATCTTGAGTCACGTTCAGACTTGTCTTGTAGGCGTAACCCTTCTTTACGTATTCCTCTATCTTCTGGCAGTATTGTTTCCCAAATTCTGGTTGTTGATCCATTTTCTTCTCTAGTAGTCGAAGTCTTCGCAGGGCTATAGATTTATTTTCCGGAAATAAAACTTTATCATGGCGCCAAAGTAATCCAATTTCGAATCTATTGTCTTCTAATCGCTTGAGAGTTGAATCCATAATTGTCTGAGTGCGTTTGTCTTCTTTGGATGTGGGTTTTTCATGAGTTACTTTGACTCCAAACGAGTCTACTGAGAAATATTGTTTGATGATTGCATGCAGATTTTCATCTTCTGCCTGTTGAGCATGAATGAAAAAATTGGAATCAGTCTTGAATCCCTCGGTTTCTCCAGTTAACACCCAATCCAACTCTGTATGAACGGCCATGGGGAAATTGGGTGGTCCTTTTCTTCGTTCAAAAGGCATAGTTAGTTCCTTGTTATCTTGACCAATGAGGATAACTGGTCTTCCTCCTTTATATGTCTGCAGATTAATTCCTTGAAGATGTTTCCATTTTTTCATTGTTCCTGTTCTAACCGACTGATATGGCAACAATAAGTTCTTGATTGTTCGGACATCTTTCAGTTCAAACTTCTTATTTCCATCGGCTATGAGTATTTCTAAATTGACACTGAAACTCTCTAGTTCTGATTCACGTTGAAGATCTTGCACACAAAGATTCTTTCTGTGACCTATAATTCCTAATTGGTCGGCGACATCTTTGCGTATAAGCGTTGTAGTCGAACCTCCGTCAAGCATGGCAAAAGTATCCAAGGTGCCTTTATGACCTCTGAGCTTCACGGGTAGTATGAGTAGGTTGATTTGACTGTCATTTACGTTTTTTCTCTTGGATGCATGAAAACTAATTCCAAGTTGCTGTGAAAAAGTGCTGTTGGCTTCTTCTGACTTCTCTCCTCTTATCTTCGAATGTAACAAACCATGATGCACTTTGTTACATTCATCTATTTGACATTTCTTCTTTGAATAACAATTCTTCAGAACATGTCCATAATTTAAACAAGCAATACAAAGTTTCTTCTCTTTGACAAATTTCCAACGATCGTCAATATTCATCTTCTTGAATACTTCACACTTAGCGAGTTTGTGGTCAGTCTGAAGACATTTCAAACATACTCTAGGGTTGTTTCAGTTTTCCACGCACGGCTTTTCATTATATTGTGCTGCTACGAAAACATCTTTCTTTTTGCTTTCTGGCCTTTTTATCTTCCAATCCTTTTCTTTAGAAATATTGGATTTTATTAAGAGCATACGGTCCCGGGCATATTCTGTTATCTTTTCTAGCCACTTGGAAAACCAAAAAATATTCTTTGTGCCACCGTTAGCTTCCTTCCACTGCATGTGTAATACTGGAGATAGTTCTTCTTCTAATCTGCGTATTAATATAGGATTCTCTAAATGTTGTGGCTTCTTTAAAGCTGTTATGGTGGCAGTTAAATTGATTACCGTATCCCCAAATTCAGTTAGAGCATGACACTGATACTCCCTTACAGACGGAAGATTTTCTACTTCATGTATCAGTGCGTCAAAGATATGTTCTGGTTGGCCAAAATTCTTTTCCAATCTATCCAGAATAGTAGATAAATTATCAGGAGACAATAATAATGACTTCACAGACTTCAGAGCATCTCCTTTTAAACATTTTCTAAGTCAAGATATATTTTTTAGGGGATTAAATTTGCAAGCGGAAGTGGTGTCTTCATATGTAGCTTTAAAGTAAATCCGTTCTTCCGGTTTTCCACCGAAGTCAGGCAGCTCCTTAGCTACAGCTGCTCTTGTTATATATTTTGTTTCTACTTGAGGTGAATTTGATGGCAGAGGTTGATGGTTAACCTTTGAAACCAATTTTGACACTGCTTGAATGAGCTGGGTGATGTCTGACTGCGGCGCAGTCACAATAGTCTCTGCAACTGGCGCTGAAGCTGGTAGTGATGAGGTAAATTGTTGGATTGATTGTAGTGCTGATTCTTCCTTTTTATGATTTCGTAACTTCGCAACATTAAATTTTTCTAGATGTTGAATGTCATCAGCAGACTGGTTGACTACTTCAAACTGGTCTTCGATATAATCTTCTATTATTTGCGATGCCCATTCTTCGGTCATTTTCAGCCGCTTTTTATCAACATCTGCTTCACCATATTCTGATACATCAGGTTTGTTGCTTTCCAGGTCTATTTTATTCTTTTCTTGGTCGGCACGGGCACGTATGAGTTAAATTTTTTGCTTTATCTGCTCAATCTTTCTCTGCCTCTTCTCACTTTGGTGCTTGTACAATTCTTCACTTTCTTTTAACTCTTCTGTCAGTTCCTTTATCTTCTTCTTCATTACAGGAGCTGTTTCTTTGTCGTTATATCTTCTTTTGACGCTTTATGACGAAGTCTTCTCAATTTAAATCCTTCATAATTTTTATCTTCCATTATAACACATAATTCTTCTTGCAGGTCTTTTATTATTTCTTGTGCATTTAGTTTTAATTCATTTTTCTCTAATGCAACACTATTTTGTGACTTGACACTTCGTCGGAAGTTCAATGAACAAACGCTGATAGATGATTTCTTCCTTCCCACAGAGACTTGAGCAAATTCACCCATTCCTGGATCTGACGCATTCATTTTGACAGATGTGAATCGTCGTATTCCTCTTTCACCGACTTGTGTTTTACTTGTTCCTGAAGTTGTTTGATTTCTAGAGCTTTGTAATTCAACTTAGTAGTTATTAGTTCCGCCGGCCAATAGTTTCTTTTTCAATCTCTCGCTCCTTCTGATATTTTCCGTCTCCATAGCTAAAACTCAATCAAATTTTCAAATTAAATTTGATTCAAATTGAAAGGAAAAAAACTGGAGCCAACAGACCGTATTTGGTGTCTCATCTTTTCCGTGGCAGACACAATCCACACTCGTACAAGTGTTCTTAGGCCGAACACAAGCCGATGTCTTGACACTACCAAATTGATCACTGATGAGCAGGATATTCCACGAGCTTGGCCGATCCGGCTCGAAGGACCATGTAATTGCGCGGATGGCCTTTATAAAAATGGTTCGATGCTCTGTCACAATTACTTCGCCCAAAATCAACAACAACAACAGTTTAAAATGGTATTTAATGAAGAATACAAATACAATATCACTAACTTATATATTTGACGTTTTGTTACAACCTTTTTTGTGTATGTTGTCTTGATCTTTTTTATATTTATTTTTTAACATCTAACTTGGCGCTGCTACAATCGCTATCTCCCTCAATAACGCAGATAATAGTTCATTCTCGCGGGATCACCATGTCTATGAGGTTTGTCAATTTCTGTTGTAATTTTGTATCCTTGTCGTTGTATATATTGTATTCAAAGATATGGGATGATGACACACACACGCACACACACACACACACACACACACACACACACACACACACAAATCCATACCTCACCCACGATTCAAATCTGAAACCCTTGGATTGCGAGTCGGCTTGTTTACCCATTACATTAATATTATTATTATTATAATTATTATTATTATTATTATTAATATTATTATTATTATTAATATTATTATTATTATTATTATTATTATTATTATTATTATTATTATTATTATTATTAATATTATTAATATTATTAATATTATTATTATTATTAATATTATTAATATTATTAATATTATTAATATTATTAATATTATTAATATTATTAATATTATTAATATTATTAATATTATTAATATTATTACTATTATTATTATTATTAACATACATACATACATAAAATCACGCATTTCCCACTTAGTGGGTTAGCACAAACCCGAAAGAATAACAATAACATCATCCAAAAAATAATCAGTCTCTCTTTCAACAACATTATTACTAACCTGACATAAGGTAAAACATATATTCCTCACTCTTAACATATTAAAGTGACCGATTTTCGGTAGCGAAATACCGCATCCGGACCACAATAATAGTTACGAAACAATCATCCTTCGCCACACATTCCTGTCTAAGCACACTTCTTTCGCCTCGGCCACATTCATAATCGCATTCATACATGCTCTTCTTCTCTTCCCACTCGGAAACTTTCTCTCTTTTAGTACCTTATCAATCACGTCCATCCACTTACACACTGAACGGCCACGCAATCGAACACCCTCAATTTCACCAAGATATATACGCTTAACAAGCCGTTCACTCTTCATTCTCTCCACATGACCAAACCATCTCAACTGGCTCATTCCTACTCTCTTAACAACATTCTTCCTAACCATACATTCTTCATACACCAAATTATTCCTCACGCGATCCCGTCTTACATATCCACATACTCCACGTAAATACCTCATTTCCACGGCAGTCACTCTCTTTTTATGCTTTCCCGTCCATGCCCAACATTCGCTTCCATACATCAAAGCAGGCACTAGCACTCCATTATACACACTTAAACGATCTTCTCTAGATACGTTTACGTTTCGAGCAAACATACCCAGAGCACCCATTACCTTACACCCCGCACTCACTCTCCTTTCAATTTCCCTATCAATTCGACCATCCCTTGACATCATACTACCCAAATATACAAACTCATTCACTTGCTCCAGTTTCACTCCATCCACCAACACATTGCACATAGTCACCAATTTACTCCTTTCAAATACTAACACCTTGGATTTATCAACATTTAACTCCAGATTCATACTTCTTCCAACTACATGTATTCTCTCTATCATTCTTCTGAGTTGTTCTTCATTTTCACCTAAAACAACTACATCATCCGCATACGCTAACGCAGGCACAATACTTTCACCAATTTGTACACCATCCATTTCATTCAATGCTCTCCGCAACAACACATCCATATACAAATTAAACAACCACGGAGACATACCACAGCCCTGTTTCACACCAACATTTATACGAAACCAAACACTCAACCTACCATCTATTCTTACAGCAGCCTCACTACCCTCATACAATGCACGAATTGCTCCCAGCAAGTTTCCATTCACGCCGTACTCCCTGAGTACATCCCACAAAGTATCTCGAAGAACACTATCATACGCCTTTTTTAGATCAAGAAAGCCACAGAACACCTTCTTGTTCTTATCAAGTGACTTCTCAACAATCGTACGAAGAGCAAACAATTGATCGACACATCTCCTCTCAGGCAAAAAGCCACCCTGAACGTCACTAATTTTTGAAATTGTTAAGGTTCGCACCTTATGAATTAAAACCTTACCAAAAAGTTTCCCGACTACACTCAACAAACTTATCGCGCGAAAATTCGTACATTCACTCGAACTGCCTTTGCCTTTGAATAATGGACAAATAAAAGCTTTTTTCCAATCATCAGGAACCACACTACGTTTCAAACAAAATCTAAATAAATAAATTAACCATTCAAATACTTTCTCTCCTCCATATTTCAATATCTCATTTGTAATACCATCCAAATATTATTAATATTATTAATATTATTAATATTATTAATATTATTAATATTATTAATATTATTAATATTATTAATATTATTAATATTATTAATATTATTATTATTATTATTATTAATATTATTAATATTATTAATATTATTATTATTAATGTTATTAATATTATTAATATTATTAATATTATTAATATTATTAATATTATTAATATTATTAATATTATTAATATTATTAATATTATTAACATTATTAATATTATTAATATTATTAATATTATTAATATTATTAATATTATTAATATTATTAATATTATTAATATTATTAATATTATTAATATTATTATTATTAATATTATTAATATTATTAATATTATTAATATTATTAATATTATTAATATTATAAATATTATAAATATTATAAATATTATTAATATTATTAATATTATTAATATTATTAATATTATTAATATTATTAATATTATTAATATTATTAATATTATTAATATTATTAATATTATTAATATTATTAATATTATTAATATTATTAATATTATTAATATTATTAATATTATTAATATTATTAATATTATTAATATTATTAATATTATTAATATTATTAATATTATTAATATTATTAATATTATTAATATTATTTATTAATATTATTAATATTATTAATATTATTAATATTATTAATATTATTAATATTATTAATATTATTAACATTATTATTATTAATATTATTAACATTATTAATATTATTAATATTGTTGTTATTATTATTATTATAATTATTATTATTATTATTATTATACATCTTTATTTCACATTGATTGGTACATAGGTATATTCTACATGCGGCCTATAAGGCAAGTATATACAGTAAGTTATTATCGGTAGGTATTTACATTTCATTTTTGTATTTACAATACTTTATATCTCATTTGGGAGGTGGGGTTTGTTGTGGATTGCTTCGGTTCTTCTGGTCCCTCCCTGTCGTTGGGTGCCTCTGCATCGCTCCCCGATAGAGTTCGTCTGAGCCGCTAGGTCAGCTTCAATTTCCCCTCTTTTGTGTCTGTTTAGAGATATGTTTAGGTTTAGTTTTTGTATTAAATTAAGGTTTTAATTTTAAATGTGTGGTAAGTATTAAAATTGTGGTAGGTATTAACATTTTTGTTACAGGTGTAATGTGTCATGTGTTAGTATTTGAGAACTATTTTTCTTCTGGACTGCTGGTGTTTAGTGCTTTCCGCACAGTATTACAAGTACCAAGGAGAGCGGATTTCTGCAGATCTTTTGTGTAAGTCCTAGTATATTTATATTCTCCGTTAATGTTTTGGGTATTTCGCCTGTTGCTCCGATTATTATTGGCATAATTACTACTGTCTTTTGGTTCCAAATATTTTTTTATTTCGGCGGCGAGGTCTAGGTATTTCTGTATCTTCTGGCGATGTTTTTGTCCTATGTTTGCCGGGGCTGGTACAGCAATATCTATTAGGTAAGTTATCTTTTTTTTTTAGTTGGTATGTTATGTCGGGTCTGTTATGTTTAATTGTGTGGTCCGTTAGTATGGTTCTATCCCAGTATAGTCTTATTTCTTCATTATCTATTATGTGTTCAGGCATATACGTGTGTGTCGTCGGTGTTTTTTTTTTTTAATAAGGTATGCTTTGTGCATATTGCAAGATGGAGTATTTTGGCTACGTTGTTATGTCTATTGGTGTATTCAACTCCTGCTAGCACTTCGCATCCACTTAGCAGGTGTTCTGTGCTCTCTTGGGTTTTGTTGCATAGCCTGCACATGTCGGTTTGTAATGTAGAATCTTTAAGGATGTGTTTCCGGTATTTCAATGTTGGGATTATACCATCTTGGATAGCCATAACGAAACCTTCGGTCTCTTTAAAAAGGTTGTTATTTAGCCATTGGCAGCTCTTGTTAAAATCTGTGTACGGGTTCTTTAAGATGGTGATGTGTTTGCCATGTATCTCTTTACCTCCCTATTCTCGTAATTTTTCGTCATCAGGTATTATATATTGAAAAGGGTCATATTCGGTGTCACGTAGTTTTAGCGTACTATAGTTGTTATCTATGCTAATTATAGCTTGGTGTAGTAAACTTATTTCTTGTTTATGGAGGAAGTAGTTTCTTAGGTTTGTAATTTGTTTGTAGTACGTTTTGTAAATCTATGATACCTAAGCCTCCTTTTGATCTTTTTAAATGGAATCTGATTTTGCTGCTCTGCGGATGGTGTGCTCTATATGTAGTGTATAGTGTTCGAATTTCTCGCTTCACTTGTTCTAGGTCCGTTCGGCTCCATTTCACAACACCAAAGCTATATGTGATTACTGGGATAGCGAAAGTATTCACAGCTTTAGCTGTGTTATATCCATTGAGGTTTGTGTTAAGAATTTTTTCAATTCTTTCTCTCATCCTTCTTCTTAATCCAATCTTTGAGTTGGTATGGTCGATTCCTCTACTTTGGTGTAGTCCCAGGTATTTGTAAGTGTCTGTCTTATCCACGCATTCTATAATTTCATCCTCATTGTCCAGTTGGTAACCTTCATGCTGCTCCCATTGTCCTCTCTTCATGGCGTTGATTTTACATTTCTCAATGCCGAACGTCATGTGAATGTCTCTGGAGAAGGCTTCTACTTGACTAAGTAGCTTGTTGATACTTTTCTTATTATTAGAGAATAGTTTTATGTCATCCATATATATTAGATGACTTATCTCTGTGTTTTGCATTTTATATCCAGCGGAGTGGGATTTCAGAGATGTTGTTAAGGGGTTCAGCGCAAGACAGAACCAAAGTGCACTTAGTGAGTCCCCTTGAAAAATTCCTCTTTTGATCTTTACATTACTAACTTACGTGTTAGTTGTTTTGTTCTTTAGCATTAGGTATGTTTCCCAACGTTTTAGAAGTGCTTCCAGTATATGTTGTAAGGCAGGGTTGATTTTGTATATATCTAGGACATCTATTAACCAGGAATGCAGGACACTGTCAAAGGCTTTCTTGTAGTCGATGGAGCTTGTGTACAGAGTATTTTTCGTTCTCTTTGCATGTTCCGTGACAACTGAATCGATCACCAGTTGTTCTTTACATGCGTGGCTCTTTTTTCGACAGCCCTTCTGCTCTTTCGCAAGCACATTGTTCTCTTCCAGGTGTTGGTATATTTTGTGGGATATTATTGATGTCAGTAATTTATAAAAAGTAGGTAGGCATGTTATTGGACGGTATTTGGATGGGTCGTTAGATGGAGTTGATGTCTTAGGTAGCAGATATGTGGTTCCAGTTGTTAAATAAGATGGCAAAGTACTTGGGTCTTGTATCATACCATTATATACTTTTAATAGTAGAGGTTGGATGCTTTTTAGCTTTTTTATTCAGAAGTTTTGGATTTTAACTATTCCAATTATGGAGTTTTCGAATAGCTTGTGTCAATTCTTCAGCATCAATCATGTACCCTGCTATGTATTTAACATTACTCATTTTATGTTCTTCTTCTTCTATCCATTTCGCTGTCTTACTATGTTGTTTTGGTGTACCCCATATACTGTTCCAGAATTGGTATGTTTCCTCGTTCCCTGGGACTATGTAATGTGCATGTTGTTCGTCGTTCGAGGAGTTTTGAAGTAAACTTACATAGAATTTCTTTTGGTTGTTTTTAAACAGGTTATTTTGTTCCTTTCTTTTGTTGCTTATTTTGTATTTTTTATATTTATGGGCTGTTATTTTTAGATTTTGTTTAAGAAGATCAAGTACTTTTTCATAGGTATTGTGTTATTTGTACTATTGTTTTCAAAGATCGTTTGTCCTTTTTTTGTAGCTTCTGTTTTCTGTTGTTGTTTTTAATAAATTGTGTTAGTTGGCCTATATTCTTTCTAAGTAAGCTTATTTTATCCTGAAGTCCCCCCCCCCCCATGGCGGCACTTTCTTTTCTCTGTTAGGGTTGGCGTTCGCGTTGTGTGTCGGTGTTTGGTCATGTGCGTTGAGAACTGTGGCAGCTCCAATATATACTAGGTCATGCATTTGTTGGAAATTAGTTTCATTTGTTATTTTGGTGTCCAGTATTTTGTTGACTTCAGCTATGATTTTTGATGTTGATCAGTTAAAGTGTAGCTTCGGTAGAATTGGTCTTAATGTTGGATCAAGCCCGCCGTACAGGATCTCATTTCTACTTAAGATATCGTATATATTCGGATCTATTGTTGGTCCGCTTACATTAGTATTTGTCGCTGCCGCCTGTTCATCATTGTTGTCTTCTGTACTTCCAGTGTCTGTGTCAGTTATTTCCATTTCTATAGCTACTTTTCTCTTGATTTGTTTAATTTTGTCTTTTGTTATTCCCTTTCTTTTCAATAAGTTGTTCTTCTTGTCTAATATGTTTTGTAACTTTATGTTTGCTAGTTCTGGGAATTTTTCGATAGTTTTTGCATGTAGCTGGTGTCCAAATCTATTATCTACTGTCTCTACCTTATTGTTTCTGAAGAATTCCCTGACAATGAATTCATTCATTTCAGCAGTAAACTTTGTTCGGAGGGACTTCTTCGGTTCTGCTTGGATGGGCTGTGTTGGAATATTCACAGCAACATTATCAGTAGTGCGAGATCCAATTTGGCTTGTACTCGGTCGCTGTTCTATCTCCATTGCCGATGTTGTGGTGATAAGTCGCAGGGGAGTGCCACTCGCTTCACCGAAGCCTGTGCCAGACTGGGGGGACAAATGGCGATTCCGAACAGAGCCAGCCTGGCGCTCTGCCTCGCCCCGTTTTGCTCTACTTCTAGTTACAGGAGCTTGACGGTATTGCACATCTTTCGGGTTGCTAGCCCTAGGACGGTTGGTACTTTTAGCTTCCCCCGTTCCACTGGCTTGCGGACTAGGGTACTAGGCCCCCCCACCAACGTCGAGGTAAGTACCATTTTTATTATTATTACTATTATTATTATTATTATTATTATTATTACTATTATTATTATTATTATTATTATTATTATTATTATTATTATTATTACTATTATTATTATTATTATTATTATTATTATTATTACTATTATTATTACTATTATTATTATTATTATTATTATTATTATTATTATTATTACTATTACTATTATTATTACTATTATTATTATTACTATTACTATTATTATTATTATTATTATTATTATTATTACTATTACTATTATTATTATTATTATTATTATTATTATTATTATTATTAATATTATTATTACTATTACTATTATTATTATTATTATTATTATTATTATTACTATTACTATTATTATTATTATTACTATTACTATTACTATTACTATTACTATTACTATTACTATTACTATTACTATTACTATTATTACTATTACTATTACTATTACTATTACTATTATTATTATTATTATTATTATTATTATTATTATTATTATTATTATTACTATTACTATTACTATTACTATTACTATTACTATTACTATTATTACTATTACTATTACTATTACTATTACTATTACTATTACTATTATTATTATTATTATTATTATTATTACTATTACTATTACTATTACTATTACTATTACTATTGCTATTACTATTACTATTACTATTATTATTACTATTACTATTACTATTACTATTACTATTACTATTACTATTACTATTACTATTACTATTACTATTACTATTACTATTACTATTACTATTACTATTACTATTACTATTACCATTACTATTACCATTACTATTACTATTACTATTACTATTACTATTACTATTACTATTACTATTACTATTACTATTACTATTACCATTACTATTACCATTACTATTACTATTACTATTACTATTACTATTACTATTACTATTACTATTACTATTACTATTACTATTACTATTACTATTACTATTACTATTACCATTACCATTACCATTACCATTACTATTACTATTCTATTACTATTACTATTACCATTACCATTACCATTACTATTACTATTACTATTACTATTACTATTACTATTACTATTACTATTACTATTACTATTACTATTACTATTACTATTACTATTACTATTACTATTACTATTACTATTACTATTACTATTACTATTACTATTACTATTACTATTACTATTACTATTACTATTACTATTACTATTACTATTACTATTACTATTACTATTACTATTACTATTACTATTACTATTACTATTACTATTACTATTACTATTACTATTACTATTACTATTACTATTACTATTACTATTACTATTACTATTACTATTACTATTACTATTACTATTACTATTACTATTACTATTACTATTACTATTACTATTACTATTACTATTACTATTACTATTACTATTACTATTACTATTACTATTACTATTACTATTACTATTACTATTACTATTACTATTACTATTACTATTACTATTACTATTACTATTACTATTACTATTACTATTACTATTACTATTACTATTACTATTACTATTACTATTACTATTACTATTACTATTACTATTACTATTACTATTACTATTACTATTACTATTACTATTACTATTACTATTACTATTACTATTACTATTACTATTACTATTACTATTACTATTACTATTACTATTACTATTACTATTACTATTACTATTACTATTACTATTACTATTACTATTACTATTACTATTACTATTACTATTACTATTACTATTACTATTACTATTACTATTACTATTACTATTACTATTACTATTACTATTACTATTACTATTACTATTACTATTACTATTACTATTACTATTACTATTACTATTACTATTACTATTACTATTACTATTACTATTACTATTACTATTACTATTACTATTACTATTACTATTACTATTACTATTACTATTACTATTACTATTACTATTACTATTACTATTACTATTACTATTACTATTACTATTACTATTACTATTACTATTACTATTACTATTACTATTACTATTACTATTACTATTACTATTACTATTACTATTACTATTACTATTACTATTACTATTACTATTACTATTACTATTACTATTACTATTACTATTACTATTACTATTACTATTACTATTACTATTACTATTACTATTACTATTACTATTACTATTACTATTACTATTACTATTACTATTACTATTACTATTACTATTACTATTACTATTACTATTACTATTACTATTACTATTACTATTACTATTACTATTACTATTACTATTACTATTACTATTACTATTACTATTACTATTACTATTACTATTACTATTACTATTACTATTACTATTACTATTACTATTACTATTACTATTACTATTACTATTACTATTACTATTACTATTACTATTACTATTACTATTACTATTACTATTACTATTACTATTACTATTACTATTACTATTACTATTACTATTACTATTACTATTACTATTACTATTACTATTACTATTACTATTACTATTACTATTACTATTACTATTACTATTACTATTACTATTACTATTACTATTACTATTACTATTACTATTACTATTACTATTACTATTACTATTACTATTACTATTACTATTACTATTACTATTACTATTACTATTACTATTACTATTACTATTACTATTACTATTACTATTACTATTACTATTACTATTACTATTACTATTACTATTACTATTACTATTACTATTACTATTACTATTACTATTACTATTACTATTACTATTACTATTACTATTACTATTACTATTACTATTACTATTACTATTACTATTACTATTACTATTACTATTACTATTACTATTACTATTACTATTACTATTACTATTACTATTACTATTACTATTACTATTACTATTACTATTACTATTACTATTACTATTACTATTACTATTACTATTACTATTACTATTACTATTACTATTACTATTACTATTACTATTACTATTACTATTACTATTACTATTACTATTACTATTACTATTACTATTACTATTACTATTACTATTACTATTACTATTACTATTACTATTACTATTACTATTACTATTACTATTACTATTACTATTACTATTACTATTACTATTACTATTACTATTACTATTACTATTACTATTACTATTACTATTACTATTACTATTACTATTACTATTACTATTACTATTACTATTACTATTACTATTACTATTACTATTACTATTACTATTACTATTACTATTACTATTACTATTACTATTACTATTACTATTACTATTACTATTACTATTACTATTACTATTACTATTACTATTACTATTACTATTACTATTACTATTACTATTACTATTACTATTACTATTACTATTACTATTACTATTACTATTACTATTACTATTACTATTACTATTACTATTACTATTACTATTACTATTACTATTACTATTACTATTACTATTACTATTACTATTACTATTACTATTACTATTACTATTACTATTACTATTACTATTACTATTACTATTACTATTACTATTACTATTACTATTACTATTACTATTACTATTACTATTACTATTACTATTACTATTACTATTACTATTACTATTACTATTACTATTACTATTACTATTACTATTACTATTACTATTACTATTACTATTACTATTACTATTACTATTACTATTACTATTACTATTACTATTACTATTACTATTACTATTACTATTACTATTACTATTACTATTACTATTACTATTACTATTACTATTACTATTACTATTACTATTACTATTACTATTACTATTACTATTACTATTACTATTACTATTACTATTACTATTACTATTACTATTACTATTACTATTACTATTACTATTACTATTACTATTACTATTACTATTACTATTACTATTACTATTACTATTACTATTACTATTACTATTACTATTACTATTACTATTACTATTACTATTACTATTACTATTACTATTACTATTACTATTACTATTACTATTACTATTACTATTACTATTACTATTACTATTACTATTACTATTACTATTACTATTACTATTACTATTACTATTACTATTACTATTACTATTACTATTACTATTACTATTACTATTACTATTACTATTACTATTACTATTACTATTACTATTACTATTACTATTACTATTACTATTACTATTACTATTACTATTACTATTACTATTACTATTACTATTACTATTACTATTACTATTACTATTACTATTACTATTACTATTACTATTACTATTACTATTACTATTACTATTACTATTACTATTACTATTACTATTACTATTACTATTACTATTACTATTACTATTACTATTACTATTACTATTACTATTACTATTACTATTACTATTACTATTACTATTACTATTACTATTACTATTACTATTACTATTACTATTACTATTA
Organism: Harpalus rubripes; assembly: GCA_963082715.1. NCBI lineage: Eukaryota > Metazoa > Arthropoda > Insecta > Coleoptera > Carabidae > Harpalus > Harpalus rubripes. The sequence goes on from CAUJCB010000390.1 coordinate 129,013, forward strand.
CTATTACTATTACTATTACTATTACTATTACTATTACTATTACTATTACTATTACTATTACTATTACTATTACTATTACTATTACTATTACTATTACTATTACTATTACTATTACTATTACTATTACTATTACTATTACTATTACTATTACTATTACTATTACTATTACTATTACTATTACTATTACTATTACTATTACTATTACTATTACTATTACTATTACTATTACTATTACTATTACTATTACTATTACTATTACTATTACTATTACTATTACTATTACTATTACTATTACTATTACTATTACTATTACTATTACTATTACTATTACTATTACTATTACTATTACTATTACTATTACTATTACTATTACTATTACTATTACTATTACTATTACTATTACTATTACTATTACTATTACTATTACTATTACTATTACTATTACTATTACTATTACTATTACTATTACTATTACTATTACTATTACTATTACTATTACTATTACTATTACTATTACTATTACTATTACTATTACTATTACTATTACTATTACTATTACTATTACTATTACTATTACTATTACTATTACTATTACTATTACTATTACTATTACTATTACTATTACTATTACTATTACTATTACTATTACTATTACTATTACTATTACTATTACTATTACTATTACTATTACTATTACTATTACTATTACTATTACTATTACTATTACTATTACTATTACTATTACTATTACTATTACTATTACTATTACTATTACTATTACTATTACTATTACTATTACTATTACTATTACTATTACTATTACTATTACTATTACTATTACTATTACTATTACTATTACTATTACTATTACTATTACTATTACTATTACTATTACTATTACTATTACTATTACTATTACTATTACTATTACTATTACTATTACTATTACTATTACTATTACTATTACTATTACTATTACTATTACTATTACTATTACTATTACTATTACTATTACTATTACTATTACTATTACTATTACTATTACTATTACTATTACTATTACTATTACTATTACTATTACTATTACTATTACTATTACTATTACTATTACTATTACTATTACTATTACTATTACTATTACTATTACTATTACTATTACTATTACTATTACTATTACTATTACTATTACTATTACTATTACTATTACTATTACTATTACTATTACTATTACTATTACTATTACTATTACTATTACTATTACTATTACTATTACTATTACTATTACTATTACTATTACTATTACTATTACTATTACTATTACTATTACTATTACTATTACTATTACTATTACTATTACTATTACTATTACTATTACTATTACTATTACTATTACTATTACTATTACTATTACTATTACTATTACTATTACTATTACTATTACTATTACTATTACTATTACTATTACTATTACTATTACTATTACTATTACTATTACTATTACTATTACTATTACTATTACTATTACTATTACTATTACTATTACTATTACTATTACTATTACTATTACTATTACTATTACTATTACTATTACTATTACTATTACTATTACTATTACTATTACTATTACTATTACTATTACTATTACTATTACTATTACTATTACTATTACTATTACTATTACTATTACTATTACTATTACTATTACTATTACTATTACTATTACTATTACTATTACTATTACTATTACTATTACTATTACTATTACTATTACTATTACTATTACTATTACTATTACTATTACTATTACTATTACTATTACTATTACTATTACTATTACTATTACTATTACTATTACTATTACTATTACTATTACTATTACTATTACTATTACTATTACTATTACTATTACTATTACTATTACTATTACTATTACTATTACTATTACTATTACTATTACTATTACTATTACTATTACTATTACTATTACTATTACTATTACTATTACTATTACTATTACTATTACTATTACTATTACTATTACTATTACTATTACTATTACTATTACTATTACTATTACTATTACTATTACTATTACTATTACTATTACTATTACTATTACTATTACTATTACTATTACTATTACTATTACTATTACTATTACTATTACTATTACTATTACTATTACTATTACTATTACTATTACTATTACTATTACTATTACTATTACTATTACTATTACTATTACTATTACTATTACTATTACTATTACTATTACTATTACTATTACTATTACTATTACTATTACTATTACTATTACTATTACTATTACTATTACTATTACTATTACTATTACTATTACTATTACTATTACTATTACTATTACTATTACTATTACTATTACTATTACTATTACTATTACTATTACTATTACTATTACTATTACTATTACTATTACTATTACTATTACTATTACTATTACTATTACTATTACTATTACTATTACTATTACTATTACTATTACTATTACTATTACTATTACTATTACTATTACTATTACTATTACTATTACTATTACTATTACTATTACTATTACTATTACTATTACTATTACTATTACTATTACTATTACTATTACTATTACTATTACTATTACTATTACTATTACTATTACTATTACTATTACTATTACTATTACTATTACTATTACTATTACTATTACTATTACTATTACTATTACTATTACTATTACTATTACTATTACTATTACTATTACTATTACTATTACTATTACTATTACTATTACTATTACTATTACTATTACTATTACTATTACTATTACTATTACTATTACTATTACTATTACTATTACTATTACTATTACTATTACTATTACTATTACTATTACTATTACTATTACTATTACTATTACTATTACTATTACTATTACTATTACTATTACTATTACTATTACTATTACTATTACTATTACTATTACTATTACTATTACTATTACTATTACTATTACTATTACTATTACTATTACTATTACTATTACTATTACTATTACTATTACTATTACTATTACTATTACTATTACTATTACTATTACTATTACTATTACTATTACTATTACTATTACTATTACTATTACTATTACTATTACTATTACTATTACTATTACTATTACTATTACTATTACTATTACTATTACTATTACTATTACTATTACTATTACTATTACTATTACTATTACTATTACTATTACTATTACTATTACTATTACTATTACTATTACTATTACTATTACTATTACTATTACTATTACTATTACTATTACTATTACTATTACTATTACTATTACTATTACTATTACTATTACTATTACTATTACTATTACTATTACTATTACTATTACTATTACTATTACTATTACTATTACTATTACTATTACTATTACTATTACTATTACTATTACTATTACTATTACTATTACTATTACTATTACTATTACTATTACTATTACTATTACTATTACTATTACTATTACTATTACTATTACTATTACTATTACTATTACTATTACTATTACTATTACTATTACTATTACTATTACTATTACTATTACTATTACTATTACTATTACTATTACTATTACTATTACTATTACTATTACTATTACTATTACTATTACTATTACTATTACTATTACTATTACTATTACTATTACTATTACTATTACTATTACTATTACTATTACTATTACTATTACTATTACTATTACTATTACTATTACTATTACTATTACTATTACTATTACTATTACTATTACTATTACTATTACTATTACTATTACTATTACTATTACTATTACTATTACTATTACTATTACTATTACTATTACTATTACTATTACTATTACTATTACTATTACTATTACTATTACTATTACTATTACTATTACTATTACTATTACTATTACTATTACTATTACTATTACTATTACTATTACTATTACTATTACTATTACTATTACTATTACTATTACTATTACTATTACTATTACTATTACTATTACTATTACTATTACTATTACTATTACTATTACTATTACTATTACTATTACTATTACTATTACTATTACTATTACTATTACTATTACTATTACTATTACTATTACTATTACTATTACTATTACTATTACTATTACTATTACTATTACTATTACTATTACTATTACTATTACTATTACTATTACTATTACTATTACTATTACTATTACTATTACTATTACTATTACTATTACTATTACTATTACTATTACTATTACTATTACTATTACTATTACTATTACTATTACTATTACTATTACTATTACTATTACTATTACTATTACTATTACTATTACTATTACTATTACTATTACTATTACTATTACTATTACTATTACTATTACTATTACTATTACTATTACTATTACTATTACTATTACTATTACTATTACTATTACTATTACTATTACTATTACTATTACTATTACTATTACTATTACTATTACTATTACTATTACTATTACTATTACTATTACTATTACTATTACTATTACTATTACTATTACTATTACTATTACTATTACTATTACTATTACTATTACTATTACTATTACTATTACTATTACTATTACTATTACTATTACTATTACTATTACTATTACTATTACTATTACTATTACTATTACTATTACTATTACTATTACTATTACTATTACTATTACTATTACTATTACTATTACTATTACTATTACTATTACTATTACTATTACTATTACTATTACTATTACTATTACTATTACTATTACTATTACTATTACTATTACTATTACTATTACTATTACTATTACTATTACTATTACTATTACTATTACTATTACTATTACTATTACTATTACTATTACTATTACTATTACTATTACTATTACTATTACTATTACTATTACTATTACTATTACTATTACTATTACTATTACTATTACTATTACTATTACTATTACTATTACTATTACTATTACTATTACTATTACTATTACTATTACTATTACTATTACTATTACTATTACTATTACTATTACTATTACTATTACTATTACTATTACTATTACTATTACTATTACTATTACTATTACTATTACTATTACTATTACTATTACTATTACTATTACTATTACTATTACTATTACTATTACTATTACTATTACTATTACTATTACTATTACTATTACTATTACTATTACTATTACTATTACTATTACTATTACTATTACTATTACTATTACTATTACTATTACTATTACTATTACTATTACTATTACTATTACTATTACTATTACTATTACTATTACTATTACTATTACTATTACTATTACTATTACTATTACTATTACTATTACTATTACTATTACTATTACTATTACTATTACTATTACTATTACTATTACTATTACTATTACTATTACTATTACTATTACTATTACTATTACTATTACTATTACTATTACTATTACTATTACTATTACTATTACTATTACTATTACTATTACTATTACTATTACTATTACTATTACTATTACTATTACTATTACTATTACTATTACTATTACTATTACTATTACTATTACTATTACTATTACTATTACTATTACTATTACTATTACTATTACTATTACTATTACTATTACTATTACTATTACTATTACTATTACTATTACTATTACTATTACTATTACTATTACTATTACTATTACTATTACTATTACTATTACTATTACTATTACTATTACTATTACTATTACTATTACTATTACTATTACTATTACTATTACTATTGCTATTACTATTACTATTACTATTACTATTACTATTACTATTACTATTACTATTACTATTACTATTACTATTACTATTACTATTACTATTACTATTACTATTACTATTA